>JAVCKT010098942.1:0-10312 GCA_032273925.1 Rhynchotus rufescens | reverse complement strand
AGTCTCTCCTCAAACGAGAGATGTTCCAGTCCCCTCATCATCTTTATTGTCCTCTGCTGCACCCTTTCTAGCTCCATGTCCCTAATTTTAAGTCCACAATTTTAAGTGGTTCTACCATGGAAATTGCTTTTGGGTTGACAGATCCATTACACCTTTGCCCCTAAACAGACCTACTAAATGAACTGCTCTGAAGCCAGGAAACTTAAAACTTTCAGAGTCAATGTCTTTTGAGATGTTTCACTGTATGGTCTGTCTCGGATTTGAAGACACTAACCAAGAATCCCAAAAGTCTTGAGATTCATGCTTCGAGCTGTGAGAGTTTCCAGATTTACCTGCTGGAAGCATTTGAAAAACACAGAGCTAAAAAGCTGAGAAACTGAAAGCCACCCTGACGCAAGTTGTTCAGAATTTGGCTTGAAAGGGTCACATTTATTTTGACACTTAATGAAACAAGAATTCTTACTTGTTTTCAATTATTTTTCCTGTTGTAGGAAATTTACTTTTTTTTTTCTCCAAAACTGAAATGTTTATTTTATTCTTTTGGAATTTGCTTGGGATTAAACATTCTGACTTTCAACCAGTATTGGTTTGGGGCAGATTTTAAAAAACATTGCATGGCTGTCCATTGCCCATTAATGGGGAATCTAGAGTTACTTGAATGTCAGGAAACAAGCACTGTATGATCAATGCACCTGAGATGTAGGCAGAGATTGTCTTCTGCAGTGAGACAGGGAAAATGTTTAGTTTCTAGGTAAATTAGTGCTTTAAATGTACTCTTGCAGATATAAATCGATGAAAAAGCCGTAAGTAATTTGGCCTTTCACTTCCTGGATATATCAGACAGTTATAATAAGGGTTGCTTTTCGGAGTGCACTTTGAGCAGTGCAAGGCAAATGAGAGCAGCAAATCACTCCTCAGGGAATATGGTGATGAATGTCAGTCCACTGCCAGAAACGTTATTTCATGCCTTTTAATGGTAATATTTGACTCTTCTCCTTTTTCCTTTGACGTCTGTGCTCACTCCAAGACACTTCTAAGTTGCAAGACTTCTTGTTCAGATTCATACCTTAATGCTGACTCTGGATTTTAGACTCTTCTCTCATCGTGCTCATCCCATACAAATCAGTTACCCGAACGATGGGATGATAACCTTGGCCAAAATCATTAATAGTCCATTTCAGCAGCAAGCTTATTTTGTTTCTTTCTCCAAAAGACAAATTAAAAACTGCAAAAAAGGGCTTATTTTCTTTTGCTCATGAATACTACATTACATTAGGATATAAGAGGAATGAATAGCAAAAAATGTTACTGTATTCCTCAGATGTTTTCTTTCTAATCAAACCATCCTATTTTAGGGGACATGCCAGGGTGGGACTTTGAAATGTAGGGCCAGGTAGTACCTGATCTGAGGTCAGATCAGACTTCAATAGCAGCTTGGCATTCTATTAACACTTTTGGCTTGTACCAAAATTAAGCCAATAGTACAAGGTAAAAATACCAGAAGTACTTCTATTATTTGGGGAACCTAATGCCTTATATTCAAAAATTGTATCTCTATTTAGTATCTTAAGCCAGAAAGCCAGTAAGACACAGGGATTGTTAACACAGGACAGTTAATTCAACGTGCGTATGAGAATGTGATTAGGCAGTACACTAATTTTGTATGTGTCTCATATTTCATATGCATTTGGAAGACTTATGTGAGAGCATTGTGCAGAATAGCTAGTGCACTCTAAATTAATTCCCAATTTGCTGAGTACTAGCCTTCCCATGAGATCAAGCTCTTAGCCTTTTAAGTCACTTCCAATATCGCACTTTGATTTCTAAGGAAAATCATCTAAATGACTTAAGTATCTGATTGACAATGTGAGTATGCTTAAAACTATAATTGGTGATTTTTTTTTGACGTTCCTATTGGTAGTCTCAGAAGACAAGCAAACTTTATCCTCTCATTGTTAGGCATAAGTGGAGAAATTTGCTTTGCCAAGAGTTGGCACTTTACATACTTGAAACTTGCTGTAAAGGAGAGACTGCATAATTAACTACATTAACTCATCAGGAGCTTCAGTGGCACATGTGAGGAGGCAGTAGGTAGGATTCTTCTGTCCCTTTCAGCCCATACAAAAAGAATCAGCCTTCCTCAAGACAATCTAACCTTTTTGTATGAGCTGAAGTGGGCCTGCTTCAGTGGTTACTTGTTCTGTTTGAGTGCTGATGGGTTCTTGGGATTTGGTGACCCTGTAACCTCTTAATGGCTTGTACTGGTAGCTCTTCTGCATCAGGATGACTGATTCTTTTGTCTCATCTATGAAATGCTGCATCACGAATTTTATGGTCTTGAAAATGTTATTCCTTTAGTACATAAGCTTCCCATTAATGCCAAGTGCAACTTTTCACACTTGATTATGCAAGTAGAAAAATCCAAACCTTAAATTATATATAGCTATGAGGGTTTTTTGTTTGTTTGCTCTTTTTTTTTTTTTTTTTGGCAGAGTGGTATGTTTAAAAATACATGTTGAGAACAGAAGGCTGGAATCCGCATAATTTAAAACTTTTTAATCACAGTATATGGCATTATTCACAATTGCCAGAGAGAGATGTGCGTTCCCCTCTGAAGATAAGGAGTAGGTTAATATGCTTAAATGCTGGTAAATTCTCTTTCCTTTGAGATACATTTTTAAATACCAGATGGTTTCTACACTTGTGATAGCAATATGAAACCTGAAGAGCTTGTTATAGTTAAGATAATGAATGAGTCCATGACACTTCTGAACAGCACCCATTAGCCTTCAAGGTTAATCTAGGCATGTGCTGTGTCAACAGATCTTTGGCCCTGTGTAGTGCGAAAATATGTAACGAGATATGGCAATGTCAAAGAGATCAATACTGGTGAGAAGGACAGCAAATGTCTTGAGCAGTCAGTCACCTTTAGCAGTGTTAAATGTCATGGCTAAGTGGTACAGGAAGCAGGAACAGAAGTAGTTGCTCATTAGAAAAATGGAATAAAGATGCTAATGCAAATAATTCTGGTTTTTTATTTGACTTATTTCTGACATTGATCTGCACGAGAAAATATCACTATGGTGTACTATCAATATTCACCTCTACTGAGAGACCTTTAATGAATGCAGATTACATTCAGTGCTGTCTTGTTCTTTGCTTTAGGAAAGCAGTAGTACCATTTTACCTCTTCTTCTGCAGACGATGAAGTTAAAGGTCTTACTATGTAGGGGAAGCTTGTGTAGTAGTAAGACACCTTGAGCTGAAAATATATTTTTATAAAAATAAAATCATCTAAAAATAAACCTATTATGGAGCCTTGATAACCTTATATTTATCTTCAAAATGCATTAATTTTTTATATGTACTGAAAGGGAAATTCTTAGACAATTATATTTTCCATTTTAAGAGCAAAATTAAAAATAATCATAACTTTTTAAAAAGCTTTTTTTTAAAAAAAATACTTGATGTTGCTGTTTATCAGTTCTTAGAGTTCTCTCAAAGCAAAAGTGTTCCACTTTAGTACAATCCATAGAGACAGAATATCAATAGCTTTGTGAGTGAGGATAAAGTAAGAAGATTATTCTTTTTCCTCAGTGATGGATTTTCCGTATCCACTGCATGAAATATGTATTACTGTGAGACAATGTGAAAAGACATGTGTTGAAAAGAATGCAGAAAAGGAAGATGTGCTGGAAATGATCTGTTCCTACATTATGATATAAAATCAGGAATTGAGAAAAAATTTTAATTCATAACATTCTTTGCTTATTGTCATATAAGCAGTATGAAGACAGAATGATACACAGATGTGGTAGCACAGTTTAGTGATTTACCTTGATGCAGAAGTGCCAGAAAAAAACATTATGAAACACTAAGAGTTCGAGGCATGCATTACTTTGCATGAGGCTTGCTCCTTTAGCCTCATGCGAAGTAATGCATGCATCCTAAGCCAATTGATATCTCATGGATACAAATCCAGAAAATTCCTAAGTCACTAAGGCTATCAAAGTGTAAAACCAATTTTAAAAAATTCATAAACATAGAAAATATCATTAAAAATGTGGGGGCTGATGGAAGGGTTCTGACTCTATTGAATGAAGTACTTGAACATGACTAGGATCTCTTTATTTCAGCAGTGCTGTGCCAAATGCTTAGGGGTTACCATTTGCTTAGTGATATTTCTTCAGGCATTTCTCTTACTGAAATATATTGCTGCAGAGTGAGTAAATTCTCTTGGAATACTGACTGGTAGCTGATATTGTTGGTACTTGCTATTCATACTCCAAATTGCAAAGTTCTCTCCATTTTGTGACTAATCGAAGGTACTTAACTGAGGTCCTTTTGCTTTCTTATAATATATCCCTGATCCAGGGGGAGTGCTGGTGTGGATTAAATTCTCTCTCATTCCCTGGGCTGTAGGTTGTTCTGATTTAGAGTTAGGTCAGTTAAGTCTTTCTGAGAACTAAGCGAAGCCTGACAGCAGACCCCACAGAGCAAAGAAAGAAGCCCCACAGTCCTCGCTAGCTCTGCAGAAGGAAGGAAAGATTGTGTGGACCAATTTTCCTTTTTTTTTTTTTTTTTTTCCCGATAGAAATTATAAAAAGTAAAATTGCTAAAATAATGCATTTGTTTCACATGTATTGGCTTCAACTTCTTGCATAAGCACTTGTCAAATGTAATCCAAGCATGAAATACTGTTTTATAAACAGATTTAGGAAAGCTTAGGCGGCTTTAGGAAACCAAGGCAGCTATCCAGAGAGACAGTAGTTTTACCCCAGGCAGTTTGTGGATTAAAGCTATGTTTTGAGATTTATTGTTTATAGATCCAAGTGTAGTATCTGTGCTGGTGGTAAAAGATCCATAGACATATTGCATCAAAATAACAGCAATTTTGGAAAAGGAACTGATAAATTATTGAGCATGTTGGAAACTTTATTCCTGATTGTATGAATAAAATCACTGTTTGAAGAGATTTTTACATCAGATTCATGGGGAAAAGATGTTTAACATTTTGTATTGACATAGCATTCCCTGAATGGTGCTCAGTTAGGCTAGCAAGGATCGGATATACCGTTAACATGTTGGTATAGGGGAGGGTCTAACAACAATGGTTTCTCTTCATGCTTGACCTTCTCCATTTTCTCTGAGCATCTGAGAGCCTTACGGAACAAATAAGAAGCAGAAACCTCAGTTCCACTTCTGATGCTGCACTGGAGTGGAAGAATAATTTCTTCAGGGCAGAGACTGTTTCCTTGGCAATGTGTCTCTGCTCCTTGATCTTCCACAGAGGTTTCTTGTCACTGCTGCAGTACAGGCAAAACCTGTAATGTCTCCTCAGCTGCAGAGGTGTGGGCACGGCCACCACTGTGTCTTCTCTCCTTTAAAAAGTTGAAGAAACCAGAGATAATTTGATAGCTTTCCTATTGATAGTAATAGCCCCAAACGTAGCTCAGAAGACTGAATTGCAGGAAGAGGCTTCCGCACTGGATTCAGTGCCAGGAGTCAGCTCCTGTACGCTGGAGTCGGCTGGGAGCATCTAGATCATGCAGTCGGGTAAATCCAGACTATAGAGGAAGATTGAATTTGCTCCGTTTTAACTATCTCTGAGTTAGGTACGTGATAATCTAAGGTGAGTTTTTCAGCTCCCGCTGTGGTTGATGCAAAAGGCCGGCCGGGGTGACGTGCCTGCTGCAGGTGCCTGTCTGACCCCTCTGACTCCTAGGAAAACCTGTGCAGCTCCCTTGGATCCCTAGATCCCTACGTTTTAAAGTTATGTGAGCTAAATCATATACATCATGTCAAGAGGCTCTGAATTTATCACAATATACAGGAAAGAAGAATTAATAGAAAGGAGAAAAAATTATTCTTGCTATCTCTGCATTTATCAACCTTTTTCTCATCTGTATCATCTGTATCAAGGTGTGAGATACCGGAGTGCTCCAAATGCAGACTATCTGTAAGAAAAGCCTGTTAAAGCATTTTATGTTCCATGACTTGCCACATTTATTACTAAGCAACTCCTAAGAACATTTGCAACATACAAAATCAGTAGTTGAGAATGCATAAAACAAAAGCAAACAATTAGGTTTTATTTACTTTTCTGGATTGGAAACAAACATGGTCATGAATTGCTGTTTTCTTTAGTGAACTAAAAAAAATTATGATGGTCTTTAAAAAACTATGTATTTCGAACTTTCTGTTTCAGTTCACACAGACACTGAGGTTTCGCTGCTTTTCAGGAGTTTTTCTTCATGACACTATCCTTCATCTGTGAACTGATTTTCAAAATAAATTAGCACCGTGTAAGGATGGTGCTGATCATAAAATAAACTGTTGTGGCTAGAAGTGATGTGGATGGCTGGTGATGAAGTAAACAGACTAACACTGGTGTCTCTCAAGAGAGAAATTTATTTTCTCAGCACTGTAATGCACTGAAATTGATGTTTTGAGTTCAAGATTATATATTGTCTATGGTAACTGGCTGGTACCATTGTTTAATACTACACAGAATGTAAACGTTATTTGCGTGTATATAAAGGCTTCCATTGTAAATGCGGAATGGGAAAAGTGATTGTGCAGAGACCTTCTTGGTGCACTCTTTAATTCAGTATTTCATACTACTAGAAATAAGCAGCCCTATAATTCAACGTGAGAGTGTTTAGTAAAACTCTGGATATTCAGAATTTTTGGGAAGTTCCTCAGAAAGGTCCAAGTATTGAAGGTAAGGCTTAGATAATAAAAGAAAAACAATTCTTCTAATTTTAAGGACTGTTAGACGTTGCAGTGGAAGTGCTGAAGAAGTTGTGGAGTCTTACTCACTGGAACGTCTTTATACCTAGTCCAAAAGATATCTTTTGGGTTGATTTGGTATGTCAGTCCTTTTTTATGCATTTTTATGATAGAAGTGGAAGCAACCAATATGCTGTGATTTAAAGGATTAAAATTCATGTGTTTAGAAAATCAAAAGTGAAAACTTGGAAGTCTTGCTGCCCCGAATATTAGAAGTACATTCATCTTCTGCAGGTCCGTAACAGAGTGCAAACAGTCCTGGCAACTCTCTAGATGAAATTCGACAAAAATTAATGTATCACTAGAGGGATAGCGCAGTCTGCTGAAGCAAGGAAATGCATCTGATTGATAGTTCCATGACACAGATCTCAGAATACAGTGAATTTATCCTGAACAGTTTTTTTTTCTAAATTCTGTTTAATGGGACTATGTGGGGAAAAAAGTTGGGAAGAGCAAAACTGAGCTCTGCATGTAGGTATGGATGCACCTGAGTATTGCAGTAAGAAGGGGAGAGAAGCTGACTGCCTACAGTTCATTTCTTTCACGTGTCCCTCTAACACTGTCCATATTTCTGCCCCCAAATCATATCTGTATTATGAGGTAATACTGAGCTGTATTTTCAGGCCATTATCATACAGACCTTCCTTTTCGCCTGCTTTGGTTCCTCCAGCTCTGTCTCCTAGATAATTTTCTAGTTACACCATCTCCTCTTTCTAGCTATTGCTATTTCCTTTCAATCCACTAATATAAAGGCAACCCCAGGTCGTTTGTCCATTCCACACAAAATAGCCATAGGGCTAAAACTTGCATCCTCTCTCACTGTCTCTCAAGCTTCATAGGTTTTTATCTTACGTCTTCTCCATGGCTCAGGGTCCCGAGCCTCAAAACCCAAACTGCTCATGTGCCCATACTTCTCCCCATCTGAGCTCAGCATTCATCCTGTATGGAGTTAGATAGCAACCTCATACGGAGGACGGACAATGAGGCTTCTCTGGTATCATGAATAGTGTATTCTTACTGTGTTTTTGAATGAAGATGAGTAATCCAAGCTGGAATCTTACTTAATTAATTTAGGATATTTTTCATGTAAAATAACTGTGTTTAGTTTTGACGAGACACTCTTCCTTTTATCCTTATGTCAATCTTCAGCTAGGAAAAAAAAAGGAAATGTTGCAGAGGGTCTGCAGTCTTTGCCTTTATGAGGACAAATAAAAGTGAAAAGTCATAGCAATGACTTATATCCGTGGTAGTTTTGCTGAAGTCATTCATCATTGAAGAAACAATTCAGAATGTCTCTGCTATGTTTGTTTCTGATGTGAATAATTTAGTGTCAATGCAATTTGAGCAATAAATTATACATAGAATTATATTGAGAAAATAGTTTAATGAAAGATGCTCTTTAGCAACAAGAGACAGGGATCAGGATATTGGAAATAAAACACAAAAAGTTGGTCTACGTTGAACATGTATTTTATATTTTCAATTACCTTTATATTTAAAGATAGTAATGTTAAGTATAATTTCCTTATCCAAAAGGAAGTGGACATGAGGAACAAGGGAAAGCAGGAAGCATGGAGCATAGAAGCTACAAGGCCATTGGAGTGGGCAGATGTTCACAATAAAGAAGAGCTTTATGGTGAAGGGTGGGAGTTCCAGGGAGGATTGATCGAAAGCTGATCAGCTACTGATTTGTGGTGGAATCTTCCTTTTTAAAGCCTGAATAATACAACAGGAATGAATATGGGTTGGAAAAGGTCTTCCTTTCTATATAAACAGGGAGCCATCTTGCATTGGTGTATTCCTTTTATCACTTATATTAACCAAAAATGTGATCCAAGTTATCAAGAGTCTAGAAAGGAATGATATTTCTGCAGCATTGAAATAGTAATAGTAGCTAATATAACTGTTGCTTAGAATGCACAATTAAATCATTTGACAGCTAGTGCTTTTTTTAGTAAAATACATTTATATGGAAGAATCTGACATTGCCTGAATTAAATATACACTATTTTATTGCACTGATTAAGCCCTTTTATTGTGACTTTTTTTGACTTTTTTTTTTCTCTACTTTTGGAAAAATTTCATGACTTGACTGGGAAATTACTGCCTTAGGTGATTTCTGATTGTTATTTTCAGACACCTATTTAGTATCTTTTCTGAACATGTATATTTTATATGAGCTCTCACAGGTCTGTGCTGTGAAAATAGAGGTGTGCTAATATAGTTTGATATTTCATTTGCAAGGCTTTCAGATATATCTGTCTTAGTTAGTACTTCTTTCAGATGGTTCAGTTAACACGACAAGCTTGTTCCTTTCCACTGAATGGGTGGCAGCATATCCGCCTGCTCCTGTTCTCTCATCCTCACTCCTGTCCCATCCTTGGTACTGGCATGGATGTTCATCCGTGATCCAGTTAGCTCACTTAACTAATAGAAAACTGATCTAGAAAGCTAAAGGTGAATAGATATCCGCCTTCTTCAGCTCTGACAGCTACCCTAGACATCAGACAAGCATGGGAGGTTTTGCAGGAACAGCTAGAGGGGAAATGACACTGCCCAGCCGGGGTATCCACTGGAGAAGGGGACAGGACTGTCTTCCAGCAGTGTCCACTGTTACAGCGGATCCATGATGTTGTCTGGCACACAGAGGTTTGCTTGACTTTCACAAAGACTTCCTAATACATTTTAACATTACTGAAAACCCTAAATCTCTTTTGTAGAATTTGCTATACAAAGCTTTGAATAGCTAGAACTAGAAGAGAGGTTTTGCTCCAACTTAAAGTCCCGATCACATGCAATGTACCCAGAAAAGAAGGTAGTAAGAGCTGTGAGAGGTCATGTACACCATCCTCTTGTCTGAAGAAGGACCAGAATTAGTGAAATGTGTCTGTCTTCTCATCCCTTGCTTCTGTGATAGAACCATTTTCTTCTTCCTTTCTGTACGTTAGTGTCTCCCTTCCTCCTGGAAGCACAATTTCAGTCCAGTCCTTCAATCAGTCTTTTTTTTCCAGATACTCACAATCTATCCTCCTTCAATCCCCAAGTTTAATTACAGGTGCACACTTTTCATGTAAGACATGAGCATTTTGTGCTTTTTTTTTTTTTCACAGGACCTTTCTCTTCCTTTTTTCCTCCCCCATGCTGTGTACCCATTGGTCTACACTCAATTCTATGACTGTGAATGAAAGGTTTATTCATTGCCACTCCTAACATGCATCCTGCTCATCTTTTTTTCTGCTCAACTAGACATCTGAAACTGAACTCAGAATAGATTGCAGCAGAATTGCCATTCTAAAGTACATTTGGTAGGTGTGAGAAACAGACGTTCACGCAGGCTAACTAATAGTGTTGGAAGCATTAAAAATGCATGCTATGAGATGCCTAAGTGGTCTGTAACATCATTTGAGTCCTAAGGTGCATACAGTTCAGCTGCATGTGATATAGCTGGCTATTTGCTCCTAGCAGTCCTTGTTATTTTATATTCATATTTAAGTACCATATAGAAACTGCCGCCAGGTTT
>JAVCKT010098940.1:0-10314 GCA_032273925.1 Rhynchotus rufescens | reverse complement strand
AGTGATGAAAGCATGAATAAGGGAGGCCAGGTCATCCCCACCAGAACGGGACATGGTATCTGAGCCAACTGGAGATGATATGAAACATTACTCATGAGTGCTGCTATGCAGGATCTTTGCAATGGATCCAGGAGTATGAAGCAATTGATCAGAACAGCTAGAAGCATTTGACTAGCTAGACTGAGTGGTGAGTCAATTCAACTGACTAATAGAAAGAGTTTCATTGTCCCCTTCTGAGCTCCCCATATCTCCATGGGCTCAAGCTCTATAAGTACAGGGAACATTCACGGAAGAGCTTAAAATAACTTGCTTCATGGCAGAGACCATTGGCATGAAAATATCAAATACATTTGTTTCCAAAAGTCCATTCTACTTCTGCTTACATCAATTTCTTACAATTTTCATTCACATCCTGCTTTTGAGGCATCAGTTCCTAAAGAAAATCTATGTGCTCTAATTATTGTAGTAGTCATATAAACAATATTCTGCATTTGCAGAAAATCAAGCATTTCTTCTTTTCCTCACAGGTATTTTTGTTTATTTGCTTGTTTCTTATGGCGAAGCTGAAATATTTAAGCCTGACTGCCTGATGATGAAATATGAGCAGTTATTGTCAAGCAAGTATAAGCTACCATGTCTTTGAGGAAATACTTATAATATACCCAGTTTTCAAAGTTTTTATTTCAAAATCAAGCAATTAGAAACCATAAGTTAAAAGGTTACTTAAATGTCTGTTCTTCAAAGAGGCTTCAACTGTAGAAGAATGCATTGTTGACTTTGGGATAGCCCTGCTATGAGCAGGGGCTAGAATCAGGTGACTCAGAACAAGCCCTTCCTTTATCTCAAAGGAATTCTCCTTCCTGTTTGTGACCGGTACCTCCTGCTTTTTCACTGTACACTTCTGAGAAGAGTCTGACCAGTCTTCTTCACGAAGTCTTTTATGTAGTACAGGATTTCAAGCTCTTTGGCCTTCTTCCATCCCATGAACTGAACAAGTCCAGCTGCTTCTCCTTCCACATTAGATCTCAGATCTCTTTAGATCTGACAACAACTTTCTGAAGCAAGGGGCTCCCTATGGCTGCAAATTTTAAGCTTTTAAGTATCTTTACCACATTTCTTCAGCCCTTGAGAGTTCTGTTATAGTTTCTGGCTTGCAATGTTCTGCAGTATGTTTCCATCACTGCAGGAATGCAGGCAGAGAGAAAAGCTTAAAAACATAGAAATGTTTTTATTTCCAGAGGAAAATTCTCAATACGACTTGTTATAAGTATAATTTGCAAATTAGCCTGCCAGTATACAAAAATGTACCTGTTATAGTTTGCTTTACTTTGGCTATTCCATTGATATGCCTGATGTTAATAATGAGCCTGATGAAATTCTAGAAAAGAACAGGATGCACAGTCCACATAGCTGTTTTTGGAGATCAATAGAATTTATTACTGACCACTTCTTAAAGAAGTGTGAAAGTTGAGTCAGTGAAATTGAAATTCTCCCACCATGCATGTTTAACCTTTAACCAAAAGGTTAAAGTCTCACTCAAACCTGGATTTCCCATAGTCTAACACAGTTAAGATAAATTTTCTGTGATGTATCCCTTTGTCACTGTTTCATTTTCTAACCATTTTTAACTGTTTGTAATAACAAAAGGACCAGGAACTTATCAATGCATTCAGGTTCAGATAAATCTGATTTCAAGAAAAATAGGGCAAAGAATCTGAGCCATCTGGAAAAGCAAGTTAAGAAAATATTTTTCATGGCAACTTGAGATGATCTAATGTTCCCATTGATGTACCTTGGAGTTATTGGACCTGCTTCTAGGCATGCCTCCTCCTTGAGAATGTCTCCAAAATATTGGAGAGACAAGTATTCTATATCACAGAATCACACAGTGGAGATTCCTTAATGGAAGGAATAAGCATCCTGTATTAAAATTACCATAATGAGGAAACGTTATGATGTCAACACAATGCTTATCAAAGGTAGATTCTATTTTTTTTTTTAGGATTCTAACTGGAAGTTTTTCAGTAACTTCACTTTTATATGGAACAGCTCTAATCTACTACGAGGAGGATTGCTATTTTTAACTTTATCTTAGAAAGGCTGCTAGGAATTCCAACAGAGGAAGGGAAGACCCATGACATTATTCATTTTAGAAATGTCTGAAACAAATTCTTTACAATTTTCTTCATACATTCTTTTCTGCACAGGCATTGGAAAAGGAAGAAAGAGAGAGTCTGGCACTGCCTGAATGTCAGTCCCAGAAATATCTGTTGATAAAAGTTACAATGCAGATGATTCATGTATATCCAATGCATACATATAATGTGAATTATATATACATGATCAGCAGTCATTCATATATTAGTGATGTTTTTAATATTTTCATAGAACGAGTCTTCATAAAACAGATGGAAAGTTTACTGTAAGATATGTTAGACTGTGAATCTTTCGTGCTGCCAGAGAATATGTGTATGATTATGAAAATTCTTTTCCACTAATCCCATCTACATCAAGGTCTGTATCTTTGACATATTTGAGAACAGTGTCCAGATAAAATTTGAAACACTTGTTCTTGTTCAGAACACAACATAAAAGGAATGACCTTAATGTATAAAGGATGAAAGGATGAGAACTTCATCCCGTGCAACAGTAAGTTTTGAAATACCTTATAAAATAGCCTTCATTCTTCATAGAAAAAAATGTATATATATATATAAAAATCATTTCTTTATGCTAACACACTTATCTACTGCAGACTTCAGTAGTACCAAACTGTTAGAGTTCTGTTTCTCTATATCTGCAAGGAACACTTGGAATAAAAAAGAAATACCAACAGGAGAATACCAAAACCAAGCAGCATTATTTCATTATTGCATCATACATTCTCTGTCAGGTGCCCTCTGAGATCTGAATAGATAGTTCATGAAATTTCTCAATATCCAGGAGTGAAATGACTCTGTAAATCTATACACATTCTGGCACAGAACAAAGGGGAAAAAAAAGAAGAAAAAAGGAAAAAAAAAGAAACTAAAGAAATTAGCATTGAAGATGACTCATTAATGATAGACTCAATCTGGTCATAGAGTCCAGCAATCTCTCAGCATTTCTAGTTACCACCACTTTCTTCTGTTCAAATTCCCAAGTCATATTTCTTATTCATTAACTTCTGTTTTCATACTTGAAGACTTGGCTTCTTAAAGTACTTAAAGCATTCACAGCTGAGAAAATAGGGTGTTTCAGTTTCCAAGGGAAATTTTGAAATAATTAATTTTGATCATCCTAAAATACAGAGTTCCATATTTTTGATTGATGAAGTTAGGTATTCATTCAAATGAAAAAAATTCACTTATCATTTGAATATTTTAGCACTTATGGAAGGTAAGATAAACATACCCCCAGAGGCAGTTTAACAAGACACAGAATTCGCTACACTCAATAAAGTTTAATTTGGGTTGATTCTGTAGAGTTCTGCTAATTTATGTGAATGATTACATATTCAGTCTAAAAGCTAATTTGGAATTCTCTAGCATTTTTAAATTTTGTTTATCACAAACACCATATATAATAGTCTATCCTGGGAAGTAAATTCTGTTCTATCTCAGTTTACTGTCTCTACCGTCTATTTTTAAAAGCAACAAATGCAAGAGCTAAATTTCTCTTATTATAGATCCAACTCTGCTTTTGTACCAAAACACGCTTTTAGGATTAAAATATACAACACACCATAAGTTTTTCAAAGCTCAAATTATTTCCTGCAGAATACTCCTTTTCCTTTTCAAAGTAAGACCATATGATTTGGAACAGCTATGGCAGAAGCCATGACTTTGAATGTGAAATGTGAAAGTAAATTTTTCTGAGTTTAATTGCTGGAGAAAATATCATTACCAATAAAGAAGCAGATTATTTGATGTGATGCAATAATTACGGAAATATGGGCAAAGCCAGTGATATTGAAATATACCACCTGACTGAAACTGTTGCACTGAAACTATTGACACTTCTATGTGAAGAAGTATAATAAAATCTGTTATCTTTTGTTCGTTTTCCTCTGGGAAAACCAGGGGACATGCTTTGTGTTGGCAGCAGCAGCATGTTTTCCAAGAGAAAGTCACACTAATTGTCTTTTTTCCAGAAGAAAAACAGAGATTTCATGGTTGGTTGTTACAGTATGTGTGGCAAATATATTTAGTAATTCCTAAGGTGATTCTTTTCTAACTGATGACACTTATTTAAGTGCTCATCAGGTTTTCTTTAATTTTTTAACAGTCCTTTCATCTCTTACTTTCTCAAGAACCTAAGTATGTTTCCTTTGTTGTTTTGTTTGTTTGCTTTGTTGATAACAGATATTCTTGATAATCAGGCCACATTCTCCATTTGTTAACTAAAGAGTCAAAACAGTTAAAACCCACAAACTTGCTCTTTAAAGTTTTCAGCGTGGTTCACACATACAGAGCTATCATTAACGTCTCACTTTAGGTGAGCCTTTTCTTGCTCACTGAAGATTTGAATTTACTCATGGAAGCATGTCTTTTTTACTGACTGTAGAAAGACTGTAAATATACTGCTAGCTTTGGCACTGAGTATAGTTGGTAGTCCAGTGTATACACTCTCCTAACTTTCTTCTTTTTCTCTTTACCATCTGCTTCTTCCAGAATCTTCCTCCTCTATTACAATTTCCTCTCACTGAAAGCAGTTCATTTTTATTTTTACTTTACTTAGTTTAACATCGCTACAAAGGAAACAAGCAAAAAGAAATTCAATGCTCAGTAAGATTAAATTTTAAAAACACAGTAGAAAAATACTGAGATATTACTTCCATAGTTACACACTCCATGTCAAAACAAACTTGAACTCTCGGTATTTGTAGTTCTGTCTCTCCTTCCCTCATTCTTTCCCAGGTCTCATATATTCTTTCTGAACCTCACTCATAGGGTATGTTCATACTACTCTATAAAAACAGAAAAATAAACAAGTAAAAATCTTTCTTAATATACCTTGGCTAAAATAGCAGCTAAATCAACATTACAGGGATTTTACTTCTTATGTTAACAGGTTGAGTTCAGTTCTTACAAGCCTGAACTCCTATTACCAATATAATTTAAAATCTAGATTATCTGTTTTTGCTGTTATTTCAAACATATCTAGCTACATTACAGTCTTTGCTAGGATAAAAACTTCACAGTTCTAAAAAAGGGGTCTGAGTGTTGATATGCTTTGAGTATACAACCCTTACACAGAAATAGTAGTCCTATTGCACTCATGCATAGAGAAGCCTCCATACTCTTCTGAGATATGGATACTCCCAGCCATTCTATTTCCTTAAGGAATTTACAGGGAAAAAAAAGCAGTATGGTGTTCAAAATCGTATTTAGAAGTCCTGTTATCAGACCTTGACTCAGATATTACCACTACTGTTGTGTCCAGTTTCAACAGCAGGCAAGTAACTGCGCATCCACTGCTGCCAGATCCTAGATCCTGTCTTCCTACATAGTGTCACTGAAAAGAAGGAAATAATATTCCCTCATTCTCATATACTGAAAGAAGTGTAACATCTATATCCATGCTCATAGATTGCTTGCCATCTCTAAAAAGCAGAGAGGTAGCAGTGTAAATTCCATACCTTTTAACTTAGAACCTTATAGTCTGCATATAGAATCACCCTGCACCATGTTCTCCAGGTTCTTAAAATGCAATGCCTGTGGCCAGAAGTGTATTAGGACAAACATAAAAAAAAAGAAAGAAAGAAAAAAAAGCATTCTGGAAAACAACTGTATTCCAGGGTCCTTAACATGAAAAAGCAAGCTGAACACAGTCTGAAGTACAGGTGTTGGGGAGTCAGCTCAGCCAATAATAAGTAATGAAAGAGCCAGTGCACAGGAATGTAGAGACTCTTTGTAGTTCAGTGAAGTGTAGCAAAGAATCCTGGAAGTCATTCAGAAAAAGCGCAAATTATTAAAATGACTTACTGTTGTTAGTTGGTTATAATTGCATGAGTCTAAATGACTTCCTTACGTAATCAAGGTTATCTGTTTGGAGCATTCTTGTTCTTGGGAGAAATACTTCAATTAAAATTCTATGTTCAGTTTTGGGATAGTGTTGTTTTTCATCTTTTTTGAAAAAAATAGCTATTGCATTCTTTTGCCATGAATTTTCTATAATTTACTATGACAAACATAAGACAAATCATAGGAAAATTAGATTGCAATTTGAGCTATGATAGATTATGTTTTGCTTAAATAGATCGCTAATGCAAAAAAGATTTCTTTTTCAAAAAAAAAATTAAGTCTTTAAGTGATTTAAAACCATTACCTCCAAAGTTTTTGGCAAACAGAAAAAGAAGATATATGGAAATGTTGCTCTGAATTGCTTTCATGAACTCACATATTAAAACACTACAGAAACTGCACATTTCTCTTAATTAGGAGTATAAGTGAAAAGAAATTTAATTATTCACTGCCATCTGTGAACATCTTGCTCCCCTCCAGAATTTGCATTTTAATTTTTTTTTTCTTGTGGTTATTTCAGCCAGAAAATATTATTTTTATCTATATTTAATACTGTAAGTTTGAAATACATGAGAGGCCAGGTTGCTGGTCTCAGTTTACATTGATAGTGTTCTTAAGTGACAGATTTCAAAGCTTACTAAGTTTGTATAATTCAAAATGTACTGTATTGGAATGCACAGACCGTGCTTTACCTCATACATATCAATGGCAATAAATAATAAGTGAAAAAAAATGATGCAACAACACTGAACAGCATATTTTCAAAATGTATTTTACATTTCAGGCACACAAATTACATTTTTATAATCCAGAGGTTGATGTAAACTGTTATTTCCTGAGGAACAACTTGCTTTCAATTAATTGGTATCTCCTGACTAAAGTCTTTTCATTTTTACTACTTCTGAGTTGCTGCAATTGAGATGTCTGTAACTTCAAACAACTCAGATGCATATCAACAAAAGATTTATGACAGAAAATATCTCCTGAACATAGAATTGAGGCAAAAAGGAGTATTAACCATGGGAACGACAAAACTGTTTGCTTTTCTGCTAATTGAATTATTTGTTTTGGGCAAGGAGGACCAAATCATCGGTGAGGGGATGAACTGTTTCATATCAGACTTCAAAGATGGTCTTGGAAATAACAGTGAAAGATGAAGCTGAGGTGTTGTTTAGCTGGCAGAGTAGGCAGACAGCCTAACTGTTTGCATATGTGTGCTAGGTACTTATTCATAAGAGATGTTGTTTTATCACTGTGATCTTATTTTCTTTAGTGTTTATTATAACAACATCATGGCAAGAATTAGATCTGAGTCATGAATTAAAGTAAATGTATTTATGAAAAACATTCATCCGTCTTTTATTTTTCACTATGTTCTCAGCTGTGTGACAGCATTAACGTTTTTATTCTTCCTTACAAATAAATAAACCCCGTGCTTACTAAGATAAAAGTGGTGAGGTAATTTAATAATATAATCTGTTTGCATTTAGGGATGGGGCTGATAACTAAGTCTCTGTCTTTTCTAAGACACAAAAGGTGAAATCCTTGTGTTGAAGTCAGTGACATTTGGGTTAGGATCTCTTCCAGTTATTTAACAAACTCAGTGAACTTCCTGCCTCCTAAGAAGGTGATATAAATAAGTTAGAAGCTAATGAAGGGGCAAGATAACTAGTTGGCATAGAAAGCAAAAGACATCTATGACAATAATGTAAGGTGGTAACAGCTGTTTAGTTTCCTTGCTTCCCTTGTACAGCATTAGCTTAGTAATTCTCCTGTTGTTGATTCTGCACACTAAAGTTATACAAATGACCTGCATTGGTTTTTGTTGTTTACATATCCAGATACAGTACTCATGGTTTGTCTGATTTATAGACATCTAAATGGTGTATTCTATGCTTTTCTCAGTGGTCCCATGTAGAAGACCTTACTGTTGCATGGGGCTGTGGGTCATCTCCACTTACTTTCCATGGTTGGCATTGACAGGTGGTCTTGGAACACGCAAGCAGGATTCCTTTTGTGAAACCACAACCTAAAGAAGAAAATGCACCTAAAGTATTCCAACCTCTATTGTCCAACAGCCTACGAAAGTACACTAGAACCACTCCAACGCGATATCTGTCTGAAACGTGTACAGTGTTAGCATCAGGCCCTCTAAACCCACAATTTCATTCTATAGGAGTGGATATAAAGGAAATATAGCTCATTATGTATTCAAAATGCTGTTCCCTTGCTCTCCAGGGTCTGGTGAACTGTAGGGTTGTGTTCCTAAATTCTGTCTTGGTTGCAGCTTCCTCTTTCAATATAACTGAGCAAACACTGAAAACATATTCGTGCTCACCAAGTTCAGGTCTAGTGAGAGAAAACAGAAGATCAGCACTTTTTAAAACTCTGCTACAAAAGCAAATTTGAAAGCAGAACACAAATGAAAGCACATTTCTGTAAATTCTTAGGTAAATGAAATCAGGACACAAAAGTGAGAGGTCCTTTCTCTGCGGACTTTTTTTCAACCTCTATTTATTGCAGTTAAAGACTTCTCTTGTCCAAGTTTTTTAAGTCACAGAAGGCAGCTATTAGCACAGGCTCCTGATCTAGTTGCTAATTGCTGGAGCTCAAAAAAACAAACAAACAAACAAACAAAAAACAAAAAAAAACCCCAAAAATCAAACAGGAATGCAAAGGAAAAAAAGAGAGAAGATACAGTTGTCACTAAATATTTGAAGACACATCTTTGTAGCAATACACATATACTATCCTACAGCTACTTCATAATAGTTTCTCTCCCTCCTTTCTGAAAAGAAGCTGTTTCTGTCAAGAAATTGAACTATGAGAGGTAGCGTTTTTGGATTTTGGTGAAAAGATTCCTGAGCCACCTTTACAGAGAAAAAAATCAAGGCAGGAGCATTACTTGTTTTCTGATTTGCTTTTGTAGAGAGCAATTTCATTTGACTAAAGAATGAAAAAAGGGAACTATTATTTAGTCTGACAAATTACCTGGGCAGCTTTTTCAAAAATTGTGTTGTATTTATGGATATTCCATTATCTCAGCTGAAATCAGGCAGCTTGCTTACTGTATTTCTTTCCAAATATTGACCATGCTCTGAGTGTACTCCAGCCAGCTGGCTGCACACCAGGATCATGTGACCAGACTGGCAAGTTGCATCAATCCACAAGGAAAATGTGGATGAGGAGTTAATGCTGAAGAGGAAATCAAATAACATTGCCATAATCTGGCCTGTGCCTTGAAGCAGCTTGGCTTTGGCTGCTTAGGTACAGGACATAGCATGTAAGGGGGATCTGATGATTGCTGCCTCAAACACAGAGGAGAACCAATGCTGCATGTATCATCTTTTGGGTCACATTTGTCCCAGACAAGATCTGTTTAGCAAGAACAAGCCAAAAACCACACACAGCAGCACAACCTTCCAAGCTTAAGGATTCTAGGATTCTATGATATATGTTTTTGAAGCTTCTGAAGGAAAAGAGTTATAGTTTTCCCTTGTAGACCTAAAAACCATCACTCAAATTCATTAGAGTGCAGTCATACAATTATGTCAACCAGCATAGCAATGGTAAAGCCATATATTTGCAAAAGACATGATCAATAAGCCTTTCAGACTTGTGCAGCTATTACAGATGAATCAAAGAATGATAGCTTTCTGTTTTATCACTCACACAGTTTAGTGATCACAGGTAAAAAATGTTGATGTCTCCAGTAATTCTGAGAACATAAAAACAAAACAGTAATGTTTGGTTAATGCTTGGATCTACTCTTTTTGTTCTAGCTACAGATAGTGCAAAACAAAAACAACAACAAAATCAGACAGGCATGTTGAGCTCACCTGCGTTTGTGGTTTCACCCATGTCATAATCTGATCACCAAGGATGATTTTACAGTAACTGTGAAGCACTGCTGGTTTTGTAGGCAAGGGTTATGTCCAACAACCACATCTGGGAAAGCCCTTGCCAATATAAACAGTCCAGAATAGTAATAAATTTTTATGTAAATAACTCTTGAGAAATATATAAAACAGATATGCCAACTGTGTGACTGAATATACTCTTCATTAGAAAGTAGAGAGACATCATTAGATACATCATCTTCAGTGACAGCAATAAAAGCTCTCTTCATGCTTCCCAGTGAGTCATGCTGAAAGATGCCTTTTGCATCTTTGAGGCTTGATTCCTTGCTCAAAAGAAGCCCATGGTAGTTGTAGGAGTTTTGTGTTTTTAGGGCTTAATAAGGTAGAGAGATTAGCGAAAGTAGATGGTATAGTATAGGATGATATAGGATAGGATAGGGCATGGCGCT
>JAVCKT010098939.1:0-10314 GCA_032273925.1 Rhynchotus rufescens | reverse complement strand
GGAGGACTGCACTCACAATGTGCAATGCCTATAGAAACTGCGTTCAATCACAGTTAATGCCTTTCTATCTTCTTTATGTTTGTCTGCTCTACTGAAAATCAGTACCTGAAATTTGGTGAGGATTGTACAACTAAACAAGGAGGTTGTTAGGATAGTAATTCACCTTCCAAGCTCATCTTCTTTTCCACAGTTTGGTGGTGCTAGGGCCCAGCTAGATTGGGGTATAGATGCTGTGGATAAAGGATTGCTTTTTCCTCCCTCACATAAATGTAATACAACTCTCAAAGAAGATTGCAATCATCTACAGAAGCAAACACAAACGTATTCACCCTGAAAGGGAAACAGTCGTTTGGCCAAACAATTCATCTTTATAATATTGATTCAGTCAAGCAGCGTAAATGGAAGAGGAGCCCTTAAGCACCAAAGCACTACATCCATTGATGTAATGAGCACACGTTTTTTGGGAAGCGTGGTCCCCTGGGAAGAGCCTGCCTTCATATACGTGGGAGATGAGCTCTCAGTCCCAGCTGAAGCTCTTTAGATGGAGGTTGCCTAAAAGTGCTGCAACCTCCCCTTCTGCATACCTGAGGAATACGAGTAGGGAATGAGTCAGAAGAGGAGGGAAGGCAGGTCCTCATGGCCCCGTCATGCTCAGATGCCCAAGGCCACAAACTATCTTTGAAAGGTGGCAGTAAAAGATCACGCGGGAGCAGCAGGGAGAGCCCGCTCCTGTTTTCTCCAGCTTGGACTCTTGCCTTTGCCACGTCTTCTCTGTGCTCTGGGATGTATGGAGAAGCCCAGGCTGCAGGGTCCTCACGAAATGCCACCGGTTCACTCCTTGGAGAGCAGTTTGCTGCTTTCTGGCCGTGCTGCTGTGCGCTGAGGTGAACTTGGCCCATTAGCAATGCATGTTGGCAGTGAAAAACACGCCAACGTTGCCATGGTTGAGTGGGAGAAAGCGCCTGGCTGAAACGCCTGGGTTTTTACCCAAGAAGAGTGTGAATTTAGCTGCTCCAGGAGAGCACAAGCCTCACAGAACAGCAGTCTAGCTGAGGCTGTTTCCATTTCGAGTCTGATGCCAGTAACGTCCTGTGAGGAACCCTGGAGATACTTACTTTTTGGATCAAACGGGTGAAGGGTTCAAGCCTCCTCGCAACACTTGTTGGGGGAAGGAAGAAATAATGTGGAAATGTGGCTTTTGGTGCTCTTTCCATCCGGACCCTAATCCTGTTTTGTGCTGACTATCCTGGCTCCTGGATATATCCAGAGATGGATTGTTCCAGGGATTGCTCCATGGGAAAGTCCGGAGATAAGAGATCCAGAGATAAGAGTCTTCCCAGTGCAGAGGAAGCCTGCAGACTCCAGATGCTCTTGCCTTAACTTAAAGAGTCAGTTCAGTGATGACGTAAGAAACATCATCTTTCATGCGAGTTTTGCAATATTTTTCAAGTCTTGCCCCAACACTGTGCTCTGGACCAGGCAATAGACGCCACTCCTTTCCTATTATCATTGCCTTGGTTTTTGTTTTTCCTTTGTCTGAAGGATTTCCTTCTAAGCTTTTCCTTTCCCTTTTCATGCTGGCTTCTGCCCTGACTTCTTTGTAGCCCCGAGAAGCAGAGCAACATTTCTTCACCATCCCTGCCTCCGAGCCGTGGCTCCAGCAGGGAAAACGAAGCCCATCCCAGTGCAGCCATCGCCAGCTGCCATCCGCGCTCCGCTTTGTTCCCGCCGCGCGCGTTGGCCTTGCCAGGGCCAAAGCAAACACGGCGGAGGCACCTGGCTGCCCTGTGCTCTCACAGCTGCCTCCTCACGGCCTCGGCTCCAGCTTGCTCCTTGGCCAGCTTCCTTCACGCGTCAGGTCTGACGGCACTGCCGCTAATCTCACACCGGCCGGAGCAGGGAGCCGCTAATAGGATAACAGGCACCTCCGAGCAGCATCCTCCTTCCTGCCCTATTTCGGCCTCCCACCAGGACCTCTCTCCTTTCCACAGGGCTCAAAAACCCACCTCCATTGCCCTAAGTTCTACTTCCACCCATTTCTATTTCTTCCCTACGTTAGACTTCCACCCATTTCTATTTCTTCCCTCCTTCAGCACTTCTGCATGCCAGCTTCTCCTCATGTCCTCGCTCTCCTCATCCCAACATGTTTGTACATCTTCACAGTTTGGACCCTGCTTTTTCCATGCTCACTCAAACCAGCCCAACTCTCTTCCTGCTCCTCACCTTTCCATTTAATCCTTCTCCTTCCCTTTAATCCTTAAATCCTAATTTAAACCTTCTCCTAAACTGAAGTGAGCTTTGCATCTTGCCAAACCTGCTTGCTGTCTTTCTATGACAGCAATAGGTTCTACTTTCAATATTCAGGCACTCTTTTTGAGCTTCAGGCTACTGGATCCTTTGCCTCATTTCCTCTTTTGTCCTTTTGTCCTTTTTCTTGACAAGTTTTCTGCACCTCTCAAGAAGTTAATCAGTGCTAGAGTCAAAAACCTGCCTTCTATTGAAATAAAAAGTTAGAAAGGATCTTTTCTTATTAATACAAAAAAACTCTATTTTCAAAGCATTCAAAAACAGAAGAAACATCCTTATATCTTTTATCTGAGTAAATTGGAGATGTTGACATACAATGGAAAAAAAAAAGGGCCCCCAAAATGAAAACGAGGGATCTCATTAAAGCTCTGTTAGTGAATAAGTTGTCTAGACAGATTAGGTTCCTCAGGAACAAGCACAGTAAGACTTACATGCTGGACAGGAAGAAGATATTTTAAAACTAAGCTCACAAATTAACCAAGGAAAGACAAAACCCACTCGTCATGAAGAATACCTGGTGCCATCAATAGCAAATAATAGACTAAAAGTAAGGGTGAGAAACAGCATTGATTTTGTGCCCGGATCTACTTTTATTGACGTCCGTGAGCAAACTCCAGTTCAATCAATAGTAAAATTTGTTGCGAAATCAGAGCAGTTTGATCAGGTGGCACCTCTCCAGTGTTGACTTTCAGTCTGAGGTCATTTGACCTTTTTCTGTGTTTCTTGGGCTTATTCAGTTCAACCTTCTTGAAAAATATTCAGGAGCCACTTCAAGCAATGTTATCACCGTGTTCTCATTTTGAGGTCAATAAAAAAAATAAAGTCTAGATTCTGAGTAATCATTTATCGTTTCTTTTCTGTTTCTTTTCTGTTTCCTTGAGTCTGTTTGCTCAACTGTGTACATGAGGATATACATGCGTGAATGGCTTTTTTTTTGCAGTCATTTCCCTGGCCATCTCCTCATGTCTTTGCACACCAGGAGTGCTCCCACGTCAAGGGTGAAGAAACACCACGTAAAAGCCCTCTGAGTCAGATCCCAGTTTATTTGCTTCAGTATCACTCCCATTTCTGAGAAGGATTT
This sequence comes from Rhynchotus rufescens, assembly GCA_032273925.1. Taxonomy (NCBI): domain Eukaryota; kingdom Metazoa; phylum Chordata; class Aves; order Tinamiformes; family Tinamidae; genus Rhynchotus; species Rhynchotus rufescens. The sequence continues at coordinate 6,926 of JAVCKT010098939.1, read as the reverse complement.
TACCGATGGGTAGCACTGGACCTAGTAACCCCGTTTGTGCATATATCAGAAATCAGTTGCCTCATAAAATTAAAAAAAAAAAAAATGGAGATTAGCAATAAGAATCAAGACTATCTTTCACTCTGAAGGATTTTCAGAAATTCCAAATTCAGAATTTTCCAAAATTCTTGCTGTGCCAGGCACAGTTAGAAGTCAGATGTTGGAAAAGCTGGTTGTCTTGAGGAATGTGCATGCAAACCGATGCAGGTTTTTCAAAATGGACAAGCATCAGTTCCCAAAGCTGTGACGATCTGATCTGTGGCTTGTAAGGAGATCGTTGAGGATTTGGGACCTTCAGCTGTGTGGTACCTGTATCTTTCCCACTCACATATGCAATTATTCTGAATGTACCACCCTGCTGTGTCCATTCACTGAACGCATCATCTGGTATCCAAAGGCCAAAATAAGATATCAGCTACTCATCACTTGGCCAAGATGCATCTTTCTTCTCTAGAGGTTCTTCTGAGCCATGTTACAAAGCAGCTGGCCTCTAGGTTTGGAGAGACGCGACAGAAGACAGATGTTTCTCAGTCAGGTCTTGTTCAGTTATGCATTTGTAGACTTCTCCAGTGTGGAAATGCCAGTGGGGAAAAGCACCCACATCAGTCCAACCCTATGTTGTTCTCCTGGAATAAAACCCTCATTCCATGAGCCAGCAATGTGCCCTTGAGGCCCTGAAGGCCAATGGTGCCCCGTGGGGCATTAGGAACAGTGCTGCCAGCAGGTCAAGGAGACCTGTGAACCAAAACAGAACATTTTGTTTCAGGACTTTGAAGAAAAGGAAAAGAATGGAAGGGCCAGTTCCTATAGCAGATTGTGCTTTCAGGTATATCTGTCCGGGTGCTCAGAATTCAACCAGAAGATGCTCCTTGGTTTTCATCCCTGCCTGAGAGGATCTGAACTGCTCAGGAGAATGCCAGACTCCTTCAAAATTTTGGACACAGGGGCAACTGCTCCTAATCTCACCTTGCAGATACAATCATAGAGCAGCAAGAACTGACATCGTGTTATGCCATTCTTGTGCTCCTTGGAGCAGAAGAATACAAACTGCAATGGAAAATTTCTACATCAAGGAGATGACTTTAGATCACTTTTTGTGAAGTTTCTTTTTGCCAGATGGGAAATTCACTTCTCTTGATCACTTCTCTGCCCCCACCTGGCAGCCAGGACACTGGGAATTGGGGAAGAAGAGGTAAATAGAGCTCCTCTCCCTCCATGTTTGTTGAACCAAGGAATACCTCAACTGCAAATCCAAAGGAGATTAGAAAAAAATTGCTCTTTTTCTCTTAGAATGAAAGGGGAGCACTGCTCCTACCCTAAGGCACAAAGAAAAGGTTGGCCTTTAAAAAATGTATGAACTATCCAACTGCATGTCCAGCTCTGTTTAGTCTTCACTGGCAGCCTCCCCATTTGTCCTCCCTGAGCCATGTGCAGCTGCCCTGTGGGGACATCTCCTGGTTCAAGTGAAAACTTTGGTTTGGCTGCTGCTGTCTAGCTTATACCAGCAAATATATATGTATTATATATAATATATATTTATATGTATATATATATCTTTGTTGGTGCTGTGAGCTGTGCAAAATATCTTAACTGCCCATACACCAGTTGGAAGGTGAAACATGAGGTCAATTTTGGGGCTGAGATCTGAAGACAACAAGCCCAAACTACTGTTTGTACCTAATACTCACCTTTATAGTAATGATTTTTAGGAACAAAGGCTCCTTTCAGACAAAACCCAGACCGCTGCATGGCAGACTTGGGTCTCCCTGAACATTTTTTCAATTTTAAGACAAACATCCTGCATACAGGTGGTTGTCCCACTTTACTCACCACTCATTCAATGGCATCTGGATTCTGCCCCAGTACACGAGAGAAGTTCATAAACTGGAGACAGTTCAGAGAGGCCATCAGGGACAGAAGTTTGCTCTGTCAGGAGAAGACAAGGCTTTGGTGGAGTTAAAAGCAGTCCTGCAAGAAGACTGCTGAGGAAATGGAGCCAGGCCCTTCACATAGTGGTACATAGTGGGAGAACAAGAGACAATAGACACAGATTGAAACAAGGGAGATTCTGACTAGGTATTACAGGAAAAAAAATCTATGAGGCTAAGAAAGGATTTGAATCTCCATTCCTGGTTTGAAGATTCAACTGGATCTTGAGCAACCCTAGAAAACCTGGTGTGATCTTGCAGCCAACCTTGTTCTGAGCAGGGAGCTGGACGAGGGACCTCCTGAGATGGTCATGTTTCTCCAGGGTTTATAAGAGCCAATAATATCCTTAGCACCAACAAGCATGTGTGCAAGTGGGGGTGTGAATACAGGCGTTTTTTCCGCTCCTGGAGCTGTGCCTGTCATGTGTTTGTGATAAAGACTGGCCTCTAGTACAGAAAGGTCCTGCTTCCAACAAGTCTTTAATGACTCACATTTTCCTCAGGACCTATGTTCTGCAGTAATGTCCCATCTCTGTGAAATATCCAGTTGTTAACAGCACACATATTTGGTTTTGGCTGCATGTAGACAAGGACATGATAAAACTGGGATGACAGCTCATCACTGTTGTCATGCGGAGTATTAAAAGAAAAGGTTGGACCTGTAGAAAAGAAAATCTGTTTATTTTTAATACTCAAGAGGGGTGACACACAATTCATTTCTGGTAAGCGTGTCACGCCGGCCTCCTCGAGGAAAGCCCATCTGTCTGAACCCTTCTCACTGCTTTCTTTAGCACGAGAGACACTAATCACCTGGGACCAGGTGTTTTTTTTAGGAGATGTCCCTGCTGTCTGCACAAAACTGGGACTGCAAAGTCCAGAACACAGGGATGTTTCTCATGGTTGTGACATTTCATGGGCAGGTTGGTTGCAGTGTGAGGCTCCTAATGGCTTCACAGAGGACAGGCAGGTCCAAGGCAGGTCCCAGAGAGTGGCCAAGTGACATATATAAAGTGCTGCCTTTCTTGGGGACCCTTTTCCCTCTCTATGGGTGACCTCAAGTTCATTCTGTTCCTATTGTTGCCTGTCTGCTAACAGCTTTTCTTCCTCAGGGACTTGTTGTTGTTATTATTATTAAACCAAACAAATTTACTTGGAAAAAAAAAAACAGGGATTTCTTCTTTCTGTGAAAATCTGAGCAAAATGTGTGTCTAAAAGTCTGATTTTCCCACAAGCACAAGTGGATGTTATAAAAGACATTGTCCCTCCCTGCAGACTTTGCTTTGCTTATAACTTTTTATACAGCTTGGGCACACAGAGATCCAAATAGAAAAACAGCAACTATTTTTTGTCACTGTTTACTTGGTTCTTATAGTGCATGAATAGTCTATCTGAGTGTGCAGGAACATCCAGAAACAATCTCCTCACCAAGTGCCATGAGATACCATGGTATCCCATGGCACAGAAGCCTTGAAAAAGGCAAACAGAGGGTGCACGAGGGGCTCGCTTCCCTCCTGTGCTCTAACGGAGATGGAGAGCAGGCTGCTCTTGTCATTCCTCTTCAAGAGCTTGTCTCTCATGGTCCATGAAGGCCTCCAGCAGATGCTCAATGAAGGAAAAGGACAAAGAGCTTGTTGCCACATCCATTGCTATGGATATGATTGCTATGGATTTGATTGCTATGGATACGGCACATGGGCCCTCATTACCGCTCTCACGTGGGCTTCTTGCTTCCCAACCTACCTCGGCACAGAAGAAGCCTGTTGCCCAACCACAGCACAAATGGCCAAGTGTGTCCTCCCCTTCTCCTCTTATTTTATTCCTGGTAACTTTTCCAAGAGTTTGGCTTTCCAGTTTCCACCATTGACATGATGTGTTTGTGGTACAGGTACAATCTGTGGGGGGAGTTGCATTCTTGTGTAAGGGAAGCACACTTTCAACCAGAGAGCAAAAGCATAATGCAGATAAAAATCAATGACTGGAAGTTTTTATCAACCATATCTAACATGACAGAGCCCTCTCCATTCAAAGCAACTTCCAGCATTTCTATATCAGCTAAATAAATCAGCAAGATGCTCTCATGGCTGTCTTCATTCAAACAAAAGCTATCAAAAGGAGAATATGCAGAGGTTCGTTATCTCAAAAAGTGCATTTCTGGATGTACACAAGGGCCGAGCTGTGAGCACTGTGCCCTTGATCAGCACTCCATTCCTCTGCACATAAACTTCCAACTGCATCTCAGGTGGCCTCTGTGAAAATCAGGCTCATTTGACTGTTATTATAAAGTGAGCTCAAAAATTACAAGTGTAAACTCTGATATTTGCATGCAAGGACACATGCACTAACGCAGATACAGATACTCAGAGCTGGACACCATGAAATTGTGAAAGGGTTAGTTCTTTCTCCTAGAGCTCATTCACCCATTAGTTCTTTTGGGCATTTTGCAATCCTGCTAAATATTAACACGTAGCCCAAAGTTGCAAACATTGACTCAGAAAGTTCAGCTGGAGAATAATGTAGAAAACCTGCGTGTCAGAACCACACATGTGGTAAGCAATATAAAAACAGAGCAAGGAGCGTGTGTGGGATGACTGAAAGATAAACAGATATGTGACACCCTGCTATTAAATAAAACAAAGCTCTAGGAGCTAGACCTGATGGAGAGCAAAGAGCTGGGAGGCAGGAAAGGGAGAAGTCTTAGAAAAAGCCATCCATATGTATTGCTTTCCCCAGATACTGCAAATCAAAGAGGATTTCTTCTCAGCTGAAGAAAGCTTAGCAGAAAGTGAGCTACTCATAGCAAAAACAATAATGGGCAGCACTCCAGGAAAACATCCACTTTCCAGAGTGACAGATAAAGGAAACATCAGCAAATGACACATTGGGCAAAATGTTCTGTTTTCCTGAAGTGGGAAGTTCAACATGAGCAAAATATGCATGCTTCTGCCACTTACAGAGGGTTTTTTCAGCAAAATAGCTACTTTTTATTTCTAACAAATGATGTAGACCAGAAAATAGAGGAAATGTTGCATTCTGCAGCTGCAACGGAAACTTTCATTCTGACAGCCACAAACCAGCTCCATCAAACAGGGCTCACGATAACCATCGTGCCTGAGTGCTCCTCAAAGTCAACTGATGCACAGATATTCACACATACATATTTAAACATCTATTCTTACTCTCACACGTCTCGTTTTCACCAGCCAACCTTAGCAGTGGTCCTGGTCCCAGGAGCATGAGTGGGAGGAAGAACTGAGGAGACAATGATTCAGCAATCATTGTTTGCCCCAAACTCTTAGAGCCCTGACAGAGTAGCCAAGGCTGCTTTAGTGGCAGCGACTTTCCTGTGTGCCTTGCATCTCCAGCACAAGTCACCAGATCCACTTACAGACTCATCACCGCAGTTTGCAGTGTGCTTTTTAGTACAAACTTGCTATAATCGTCCAGGCAGGCCTATAAAACCTAAGGTTGTGAACTAAGGCGGCTAAGGTGTAGTGTCCCATTCTGCCATCACTGAGCTAGGAGTAGGAAGCTCCAATGTAAGCAAAAAACAGATAAAAAGAGGGAGAGCAAGACCTCGATCTGCACAGTTCTATCCACCAGTCTGCTAGGGCTGCCTGTCACTCCGCTGGGACTCTCCTAGGTCAAAGAACCAAAGCTGCAAAGCACAGCCATTGAACATTACCTTGCTCCAAGCTCGGGCCTTGGCTACGCCTTGGAAAAAACACAAAAACAGGCAAGGAAGAGTATTTTGGTTTTTAATATTCTATTAGCCACAGTCCTAGTCTCAGTGCTCTCCTCTTTGAGGTGGGACTGCTGAGGGCAGAGCTTTGGCCGAGAACCTCAGCTGCTCTGAGGACCTCTCAGAGAGGAGAACCTCTTCTTCTGCTCCATGCAGAGCGGGTTGGTAGAGCCTTCCAGCCTTGTCGTCTCCCATTTCGCACTCTGTGTCAGCCCTGCGCTAACATGTCCTCACCCTCTTGGCCCAGAGGCAATGAGTGTCATCCGTCTTCTTCCTTTACACAGATTTGCTACCAAAACCTGAGACTTTTGTAATGCTTGCTTCCCTCACAGTTAACTTCGATCAAGGGTTGCTGACAAGTGCTAGTTCCGTTATACAGAATGGAACGGCACAAAATGCTTCTCACGGAAGCATATTCTTCTAGGAAGAGCAGGTGTCAACTTCTTCTAGACTTTATACAGGCGAAGAAGTGGAAACAAACGCGCTATTATTGCACGTCCTAGTGAAAAGTCACCACTGACAAGAAATCTAATAAAGCCTTGCTCCATTTTACATAATAGGAAGCTAAAAATTGTAAAACCAACACAAGTCTCATGTACAAATTCAAAAATATCGCTACAGGGATATTTACACTTCAGGAAATTTGTGGAAATCTGGCTGAATTAGATTTTTTTTTTTTAAGTCGTCACTTTTTTTTTTTTTTGGCATAACTTCTGGCTGTATTTCAGAGGGACAACACGCACAGGATTTAACGGATAAACGTACAGAACTCCCAGGGAAATCGTAAGTCACTTAGTGTGCACCTCTGAAGGTTGAGGGGGACAGGCATGTTGCTGACCCAGCAAATCCCTCTCTTCTAGCTCCATCTGGAGGCTCTAAAAAAAAACCCTATTTATTTATTTGTTTGTTTGTTTGTTTGTTTGTTTGTTTCCTAGTGCAGCAAAAGCCTTATCAGGGCTTCCTGCCCACCCCCCGCCCCGGCCCTTGGCTGTACCACACATAGGAGTCCATTTTGACTAGAGGGATACAAATCTCTGCTACCAAAGTTTGTTGTAGTAAAGAGGGACCTCCCCGGGGAAGTTAGGGGGCATTTGGGCAGGAAAAACCACAGGGAGAAGCCACGGAAGCTGGGGCGTGAAGTGGGGAGGTGGTGAGAGGGCGGTGCTGAGCTGGCGGCAGTGAAATGGCGGCTGTGAGTTGTTGGTGGTGAGATGGCGGAC
>JAVCKT010098938.1:0-10314 GCA_032273925.1 Rhynchotus rufescens | reverse complement strand
TGTGTGTGCGTAGTCTCCTGTGCCCTGTGGGCTTTTGTGCGTTCTCCCCGGGCCTTTGTGTGCACGTGGTCCCCTGGGCCGTCCGTGTTTTCATGTGGCCTCCCCAGGCCTCCTTTTGCAGCTGAACTCCCGGTGGGTCCTCTGTGATTTCGTGCGGCCTCCCCGGGACTCCATGCTCAGCTGGCCCCCACGCCCTCTGGGCTTTTGTGCGGCCTTCCCGGGCCTCCGTGCGCAGCTGGTGCCCCGGGTCTTCCGCGCATTCGTGCGGCCTCCCTGTGACTCGGTGCGCAGGTGGAGTCCCGGGGCCTTAGGGCATTCGTGTAGCCTCCCTGGGCGTCTGTGTGCACGTAGTCCCCATGGCCGTCAGGGCTTTCGTGCAGCCTCCCCAGACCACCGTGTGCGCCTATTCTCCCGGGCCCTCTGGGCTTTTGTGCGGCCTCCTCGGGCCTGCGTGTGCACGTGGTCCCCTGGTCCTCTGTGCTTTCGTGTGGTCTCCCCGGGCCTCCTTTCGCAGCTGGAGCCCCGGGTCCTCTGCACTTTCTTGCGACCTCCCAGGGCCTCCGTGCGCAGCTGGCACGCGGGGCCCCTGGCGCTTTCATGCAGCCTCCCGGGTCCTCCGTGTCCAGCTGGCCCTTAGGGCCCTCCGGGCGTTTGTGAGGCCTTCCCGGGCCTGCGTGTGCGCATGGTTACCCAGGCCCTCTGGGCTTTTGTGCAACCTTCCCTGTGCCCTCCCTGTGGGCTTTCTTATGAACGCCCAGGGCCTCCGTTTGCAGCTGGCGCCCCGGGCCTTCCGCACATTTGTGCGGCCTCCCTTGGCCTGGGTGTGCAGGTGGAGTCCCGAGGCCTTAGGACATTTGTGCAGCCTCCCTGGGCCTCCGTGTGCACGCGGTCCCCTGTGCCGTCCGGGCTTTCACGTGGCCACCCCGGGCCTCCTTTCGCAGCTGGAGCCTCCTGTCCTCTGCGCTTCCTTGCGACCTCCCAGGGCCTCCGTGCACAGCTGTCCCTTGGGTCCCTGCGTTGTTTTGTTCGGCCTCCCTTGGCCTCCGTGTGCCGCTGGTCCCCAGAGGCCTCCGGGCTTTTGTGTGGCCTCCCCGGGCCTCCGTGCGCAGGTGGAGCCCCAGGCTGTCCGGGCTTTCGTGTGGCTTCCGCGGGCCTCCCTATGTGCGTAGTCTCCCTGGGCCGCTGGGCTTTTGTGCAGCCTCCTCAGGCCTCCGTGTGCACGTGGTCCCCTGGGCCATCCGGGCTTTCGTGCGATCTCCCTGTGCCTTCTTTAGCAGCTGGTTCTCCGGGTGCTCTGCGCTTTCTTCTGACCTCCCAAGGTCTCCGTGCGCAGCTGGTTCCCCCACGCCCTCCTTGCTTTTTTGTGGCCTCTCCGAGCCTCCGTGTTCAGCTGGCGCCCCGGGCCCTGTGGGCTTTCGTGCAGTCCCCCGGGTCCTCCATGTGCAGCTGGCCCTTAGGGCCCTACGGGTGTTTGTGAGGCCTCCCCGAGCCTGCGTGTGCGCATGGTTACCCGGGCCCTCTGGGCTTTCGTGCAACCTCCCCGGGCGTTTGTACACAGCTGGCCCTTGGGGCCCTTTGGGCTTTTGTGCGGCTTCTCCGGGCTTGCATGCGCAACTGGCCCTTGGGGCCTTCCGGGCTTTCGTGCGGCCTCCGCAGGCCTCCGTGTGCACCAAGTCTTCCCGGCCCTCTGAGCTTTAGTGTGGTCTCCCCGGTCCTCCGTGTGCACGTGGTCCCCTGGGTGGTCAGGGTTTTAGTGCGACCTCCCGGGGCCTTCTTTCGCAGCTGGACCCCCGGCCCCTGTGGGTGTTCGTGTGGCGTCCCCAGGCTTCCATGCGCAGCTGGCCCTTGGGTCTCTGGACTTTCGTGCGGCCTCCCTGGTCCTCCGTGCTCAGCTGCACCCTCGGCCCCTGTGGGTGTTCGTGTGGCCTCCCCAGGCTTCCATACGCAGCTGGCCCTTGGGGCTCTCCGAATTTTTGTGCTGCCTCCCCAGGTGCGATTTCGTGCGGGCTCCCTGGGAGTCCATGCCCAGCTGGCCCCTACGCCCTCCGGGCTTTTGTGCGGCCTCCCTTGACCTCTTTACACAGCTGGCCCTTGGGGCTCGCCGGGCTTTTGTGCGGCCTCCCCAGGCCTCCGTGTGCAGCTGGCGCCCCTGGCCTTCCACGCATTGGTGCGGCCTCCCGGTGTCTCGGTGCGCAGGTGGAGTCCCGGGGCCTTAGTGCATTCGTGCAGCGTCCCTGGGCCTCTATGTGCACGTGGTCCCCATGGCCGTGAGGGAGGCCAAGGGCTTTCCTGCAGCCTTTCGGGTCTCTGTGCGCTGCTGCACCCCCGGCCCGTGTGGGTGTTTGTGCGGCCTCCCCGGGCTTCCGTGTGCAGCTGGCCCTTGGGACTCTCCGGATTTTCATGCCGTCTCCCTTGGCTTCCGTGCCCAGCTGGACCCCTAGGCTCTGTGGGCTTTCATGCGGCTACCCCGCATCACCGTGCGCAGCTGGACCCCTGGATCCTCTGTGATTTCGTGTGGTCTCCCTGGGCCTCGGTGTGCAGCTGTATCTCCGGAACATTCAGGCTTTTGTGCGGCCTTCCTGGGTCTCCGTGCTCACCTGGTCCTCCTGGTCCTCTGTGCTTTCGTGCGGGCTTTCCGGGCCTCTGTGCGCAGCTGTCCCTTGGGTCCCTCCTGTGTTTTGTTCGGCCTCCCCAGGCCTCCGTGTGCAGCTGGCCCCCAGAGCCGTCCGAGCTTTCGTGCATCCTCCCCAGGCCTCCGTGTTCAGCTGGAGCCCCAGGCCATCTGCACTTTTGTGCGGCCTCCCCGGGACTGCATGCGCAGATGGACCGCACGCCCTCCGGGCTTTCCCGGCCTCTATGCACAGCTGGCCCTTGGGGCCCTTTGGGCTTTTGTGCGGCTTCCCCGGGCTTGCATGCGCACAGGCCCTTGGGGCCGTCTGGGCTTTCATGCGGCCTCCACAGGCCTCCGTGTGCACCTAGTCTTCCCGGCCCTCTGGGCTTTCGTGCGGCCTCCCCGGGCCTCCGTGTGCACGTGGTCCCCTGGGGCATCCGGGCTTTTGTGTGACCTCCCTGGGCCTTCTTTAGCAGCTGGACCTCCGGGTGCTCTGCGCTTTCTTGTAACCTCCCAAGGTCTCCGTGCGCAGCCGGTTCCCCCAGGCTCTGCTGGCTTTCGTGCGGCCTCTCCGGGCCTCAGTGTTCAGCTGGCGCACCGGCCCCTGTGGGCTTTCGTGCAGCCTCCTGGGTCCTCCATGTGCAGCTGCCCCTTAGGGCCCTCCGGGCGTTTTTGAGGCCTCCCCGGGCCTGCGTGTGCGCATGGTTACCAGGACCCTCAGGGCTTTTGTGCCACCTCCCCGGGCCTCGGTGTGTGTGTAGTCTCCTGGGCCCTCTGAGCTTTTGTGCGATCTCCCCGCTCTTCCGTGTGCACGTGGTCCCCTGGATGTTCTGGGTTTTCGTGCGACCTTCCCGGACCTCCGTGCTCAGCTGAACCCCCGGCCCCTGTGGTTGTTTGTGTGTTCTCCTCAGGCTTCCGTGTGCAGCTGGCCATTGGGTCTCTCCGGACTTTCGTGCAGCCTCTCCAGCCTCTGTACTCAGCTGGACCCCCAGACCCTCTGGGCTTTCGTGCAGCATCTCCAGGCCATTGTGTGCAGCTGGCCATCTGGATCCTCTGTGCTTTCATGTGGGCTCTCCGGGTGTCCGTGCACAGCTGTCCCTTGGGTCTCTCTGGGGTTTTCTTCGGCCTCCCCAGGCCTCCGTGCGCAGCTGGAGCCCCAGGCCATCCGGACTTTTGTGTGGCTTCCACGGGCCTCAATATGCGCGTAGTCTTCCGGGGCCTCTGGGCTTTTGTGCGGCCTCCCCAGGCCTCCGTGTGCACACGTTCCCCTGGGCCGTCCGGGTTTTCACGTGGCCTCCCTGGGCCTCCTTTCGCAGCTGGACCCCCGGGTCAGGTGCAATTTCGTGCGGCCTCCCTGGGAGTCCATGCTCAGCTGGCCCCCACGCCCTCCGGGCTTTCGTGCGGCCTCCCTGGGCCTCCGTGAGCAGCTAGCGCTCCAGGCCTTCCGCGCATTGGTGTGGCCCCCGTGTGTCTCAGTGTGCAGGTGGAGTCCCGGGGCCTTAGGGCATTCGTGCAGCCTCTATGGGCCTCTGTGTGCACGTAGTCCCCATGGCCGTCAGGGCTTTCGTGTGGCCTCCACAGGCCTCCGTGTGCGCCTATTCTCCCGGGCCCTCTGGGCTTTTGTGCGGCCTCCCCGGTCCTCCGTTCGCAGCTGGACCCCCTTGTCCTCTGCGCTTTGTTGCGAAGTCTCAGGGCCTCCGTGCACAGCTGGCACCCGGTGCCCCTCGCGCTTTTGTGCAGCCTCTCCGGGCCTCGGTGCGCAGGTGGCGCTGTGGGCCCTGTGGGCTTTCATGCAGCCCCCCGGGTCCTCCGTGTGCAGCTGCCCCGTAGGTCCCTACGGGTGTTTGTGAGGCCTCCCCTCCCCGGGCCCTCTGGACTTTCGTGCAACCTCCCCGGGCGTTTGTGCACAGCTGGCCCTTGGGGCCCTCCGGGCTTTTGTGCGGCTTCTCTGGGCTTGCATGCACAACTGGCCCTTGGGGCCTTCCGGGCTTTCGTGCGGCCTCCGCAGGCCTCCGTGTGCATCAAGTCTTCCCGGCCCTCTGAGCTTTAGTGTGGTCTCCCCGGTCCTCCGTGTGCACGTGGTCCCCTGGGTGGTCAGGGTTTTAGTGCGACCTCCCGGGGCCTTCTTTCGCAGCTGGACCCCCGGCCCCTGTGGGTGTTCGTGTGGCGTCCCCAGGCTTCCATGCGCAGCTGGCCCTTGGGTCTCTGGACTTTCGTGCGGCCTCCCTGGTCCTCCGTGCTCAGCTGCACCCTCGGCCCCTGTGGGTGTTCGTGTGGCCTCCCCAGGCTTCCATACGCAGCTGGCCCTTGGGGCTCTCCGAATTTTTGTGCTGCCTCCCCAGGTGCGATTTCGTGCGGGCTCCCTGGGAGTCCATGCCCAGCTGGCCCCTACGCCCTCCGGGCTTTTGTGCGGCCTCCCTTGACCTCTTTACACAGCTGGCCCTTGGGGCTCGCCGGGCTTTTGTGCGGCCTCCCCAGGCCTCCGTGTGCAGCTGGCGCCCCTGGCCTTCCACGCATTGGTGCGGCCTCCCGGTGTCTCGGTGCGCAGGTGGAGTCCCGGGGCCTTAGTGCATTCGTGCAGCGTCCCTGGGCCTCTATGTGCACGTGGTCCCCATGGCCGTGAGGGAGGCCAAGGGCTTTCCTGCAGCCTTTCGGGTCTCTGTGCGCTGCTGCACCCCCGGCCCGTGTGGGTGTTTGTGCGGCCTCCCCGGGCTTCCGTGTGCAGCTGGCCCTTGGGACTCTCCGGATTTTCATGCCGTCTCCCTTGGCTTCCGTGCCCAGCTGGACCCCTAGGCTCTGTGGGCTTTCATGCGGCTACCCCGCATCACCGTGCGCAGCTGGACCCCTGGATCCTCTGTGATTTCGTGTGGTCTCCCTGGGCCTCGGTGTGCAGCTGTATCTCCGGAACATTCAGGCTTTTGTGCGGCCTTCCTGGGTCTCCGTGCTCACCTGGTCCTCCTGGTCCTCTGTGCTTTCGTGCGGGCTTTCCGGGCCTCTGTGCGCAGCTGTCCCTTGGGTCCCTCCTGTGTTTTGTTCGGCCTCCCCAGGCCTCCGTGTGCAGCTGGCCCCCAGAGCCGTCCGAGCTTTCGTGCATCCTCCCCAGGCCTCCGTGTTCAGCTGGAGCCCCAGGCCATCTGCACTTTTGTGCGGCCTCCCCGGGACTGCATGCGCAGATGGACCGCACGCCCTCCGGGCTTTCCCGGCCTCTATGCACAGCTGGCCCTTGGGGCCCTTTGGGCTTTTGTGCGGCTTCCCCGGGCTTGCATGCGCACAGGCCCTTGGGGCCGTCTGGGCTTTCATGCGGCCTCCACAGGCCTCCGTGTGCACCTAGTCTTCCCGGCCCTCTGGGCTTTCGTGCGGCCTCCCCGGGCCTCCGTGTGCACGTGGTCCCCTGGGGCATCCGGGCTTTTGTGTGACCTCCCTGGGCCTTCTTTAGCAGCTGGACCTCCGGGTGCTCTGCGCTTTCTTGTAACCTCCCAAGGTCTCCGTGCGCAGCCGGTTCCCCCAGGCTCTGCTGGCTTTCGTGCGGCCTCTCCGGGCCTCAGTGTTCAGCTGGCGCACCGGCCCCTGTGGGCTTTCGTGCAGCCTCCTGGGTCCTCCATGTGCAGCTGCCCCTTAGGGCCCTCCGGGCGTTTTTGAGGCCTCCCCGGGCCTGCGTGTGCGCATGGTTACCAGGGCCTTCAGGGCTTTCGTGCCACCTCCCCGGGCCTCTGTGTGTGTGTAGTCTCCTGGGCCCTCTGAGCTTTTGTGCGATCTCCCCGCTCCTCCATGTGCACGTGGTCCCCTGGATGTTCTGGGTTTTCGTGCGACCTTCCCGGTCCTCCGTGCTCAGCTGAACCCCCGGCCCCTGTGGTTGTTCGTGTGTCCTCCTCAGGCTTCTGTGTGCAGCTGGCCCTTGGGTCTCTCCGGACTTTCGTGCAGCCTCTCCAGGCCTCTGTGCTCAGCTGGACCCCCAGACCCTCTGGGCTTTTGTGCAGCCTCCCCAGGCCATTGTGCGCAGCTGGCCGTCCGGGTCCTCTGTGCTTTCGTGTGGGCTCTCCGGGCCTCCGTGCGTGGCTGTCCCTTGGGTCCCTCTGGTGTTTTGTTCGGCCTCCCCGGGCTTCTGTGTACAGCTGCCCCCTAGAGCCCTCCGTTTTTTCGTGCGATCTCCCCAGGCCTCCGTGTCCAGCTGGACCCTCAAGCCCTCTGCGATTTTGTGCGGCTTCTACAGGACTGCATGCGCAGCTGGCCCCCAGGCCCTCCGGGCTTTCATGCGGCCTCCCTGGGCCTCTGTGCACAGCTGGCCCTTACGGCCCTTCGGACATTTGTGCGGCCTCCCCGGGCTTGCATGCGCAACTGGCCCTTGGGGCCCTGCAGGCTTTCGTGCGGCCTCCCGGGTCCTCTGTGTGCAGCTGGCCCTCCTGGTCCTCCGTGCTTTCATGTGGGCTCTCCGGGCCTCCGTGCGCAGCTGTCCCTTGGGTCCCTCTGGTGTTTTCTTCGGCCTCCCCAGGGCTCCCCAGGCACAGCTGGAGCCCCAGGCCAACTGGACTTTTGTGTGACTTCCACGGGCCTCGATATGCGCGTAGTCTTCCAGTGCCGTCCGGGTTTTCACGTGGCCTCCTTGGGCCTCCTTTTGCAGCTGGACCCTCGAGTCAGGTGCAATTTCGTGCGGCCTCCCCGGGAGTCCATGCTCAGCTGGCCCCCATGCCCTCCGGGGTTTCGTGCGGCCTCCTCGGGCCTCCGTGAGCAGCTGGTGCCCCAGGCCTTCCACGCATTGGTGTGGCCCCCGTGTATCTCGGTGCGCAGGTGGAGTCCCGGGGCCTTAGGGCATTCATGCAGCCTCTATGGGCCTCTGTGTGCACAGGGTTCCCATGCCCGTCAGGGCTTTTGTGCGGCCTCCCCAGGCGTCCGTTCGCAGCTGGACCCCGTTGTGCTCTGCGCTTTGTTGCGAAGTCTCAGGGCCTCCGTGCACAGCTGGCACCCGGTGCCCCTCGCGCTTTTGTGCGGCCTCTCCGGGCCTCGGTGCGCAGGTGGCGCTCTGGGCCCTGTGGGCTTTCATGCAGCCCCCCGGGTCCTCCGTGTGCAGCTGCCCCTTAGGGCCCTACGGGTGTTTGTGAGGCCTCCCCGAGCCTGCGTGTGCGCGTGGTTACCCGGGCACTCTGGACTTTCGTGCAACCTCCCCGGGCGTTTGTGCACAGCTGGCCCTTGGGGCCCTCCGGTCTTTTGTGCAGCTTCTCCGGGCTTGCATGCGCAACTGGCCCTTGGGGCCTTCCGGGCTTTCGTGCGGCCTCCGCAGGCCTCCGTGTATACCAAGTCCTCCCGGCCCTCTGAGCTTTAGTGTGGTCTCCCCGGTCCTCCGTGTGCACGTGGTCCCCTGGGTGGTCAGGGCTTTCGTGCGACCTCCCGGGGCCTTCTTTTGCAGCTGGACCCCCGGCCCCTGTGGAGGTTCGTGTGGCGTCCCCAGGCTTCCGTGTGCAGCTGGCCCTTGGGTCTCTCTGGACTTTTGTGCGGCCTCCCTGGTCCTCCGTGCTCAGCTGGACCCCCAGACCCTCTGGGCTTTCGTGCGGCCTCCCCAGGCCTCCGTGCTCAGCTGCACCCTCGGCCCCTGTGGGTGTTCGTGTGGCCTCCCCAGGCTTCCATGTGCAGCTGGCCCTTGGGGCTCTCCAAATTTTCGTGCGGCCTCCCTCGGCCTCCATGTGCACGTAGTCCCCATGGCCGTCAGGGCTTTCGTGTGGCCTCCACAGGCCTCCGTGTGCACCTATTCTCCCGGGCTCTCTGGGCTTTCGTGCGGCTTCCCTGGTCCTCCGTGTGCACGTGGTCCCCTGTGCTGTCCGTGTTTTCGTGCGGCCTCCCTGGGCCTCCGTTCGCAGCTGGACCTTCGGGTCCTCTGCGCTTTCTTGCGACCTCCCAGGGCCTCCATGCGCAGCTGGTGCCTCGGGCTCTGCAGGCTTTGGTGCAGCTCCCCGGGTCCTCTGTGTCCCGCTGGCGCTTAGGGCCCTCCGGGGGTTTGTGAGGCCTTCCCGGACCTGCATGTGCGCATTCTTACCCGGGCCGTCTGGGCTTTTGTGCAACCTCCCTGGGCCACCGTGTGCACGTGGTCCACTGGGCCGTCCGTGATTTCGTGCGGCCTTCCCGGGCCTCCTTTCACAGCTGGACCCCCTTGTCCTCTGCGCTTTGTTGCGACCTCCCAGGGCCTCCATGCACAGCTGGCGCCCCGGCCCTGTGGGCTTTCTTGTGAACGCCCAGGGCCTCTGTGCGCAGCTGGCGCCCCGGGCCTTCTGCGCATTTGTGCGGCCTCCCTTGGTCTCGGTGCGCAGGTGGAGTCCCGGGGTCTTAGGGCATTCGTGTAGCCTCCCTGGGCCTCTGTGTGCACGTAGTCTCCTGGGCCGTCAGGGCTTTCATGAAGCCTTTCGGGCCTCCGTGCGCAGCTGCACCCCTGGCCCCTGTGCGTGTTCGTGCGGCCTTCCCGGGCTTCCATGTGCAGCTGGCCCTTGGGACTCTCCGGATTTTCATGCTGTCTCCCTGGGCCTCTGTGCGTAGCTGGACCCTCAGGCTCTCTGGGCTTTCGTGCGGCCACTCCGCAGCACCGTGCGCAGCTGGACCCCTGGATCCTCTGTGCTTTCGTGTGGTCTCTCCGGGCCCCCATGTGCAGCTGTATCTCTGGAACCTCTGGGCTTTTGTGCGGCCTTTCCCAGTCTCCGTGCACACCTGGCCCTCCTGGTCCTCCGTGCTTTCATGTGGGCTTTCCAGGCCTCTGTGTTCAGCTGGCCCTTGGGGCCCTTTGGGCTTTTGTGCGGCCTCCCGGGGTTTCCATGCGCAACTGGCCCTTGGGACCCTCCAGGGTCTCTTGCGAACTCCGCGGGCCTCCGTATGAAGCTGGCCCCTCGATCTTTAGGCGCATTTGTGCGGAGTCCTGTGTCTCAGTGTGCATCTGGAATCCCGGGGCCTTAGGGCATTCGTGCAGCCTCCCTGGGCCTCTGTGTGCACATAGTCCTCTGGGTCACCAGGGCTTTCATGCGGCCCCCCAGGGCCTCCATGCGCAGCTGGACCCCCGGCCCCTGTGGGTGTTCGTGCGGTAACCCTGGGCTTCCGTGTGCAGCTGGTGCTTGGGGCTCTTCGGATATTCATGCCGCCTTCCCAGGCCTCCATGCACAGCTGGACCCCAGGCCCTCTGTGCTTTCAGGCGTCTTCCGCGGGCCTCCGTGTGCAGCTGGAATGCTAGGCCCTCTGGGTTTCCGTGCAGCCTTTTCAGGCCTCCGTGTGCAGCTGTCCCTCCTGGTCCTCCGTGCTTTCGTACGGGTTCTCTGGGCCTCAGTGTGCAGCTGGATCTCCGGAACCCCCGGGCATTGGTGCGGCCTTTCTGGGCCTCCGTGCACAGCTGGCCCTCCAGGTCCTCTGTGCTTTCATGCGGGCTCTCTGGGCCACTGTGCGCAGCTGTCCCTTGGGTCCCTCTGGGATTTCTTGCATCCTCCCTAGGCCTCTCTGTGCAGCTGGACCCCCAGGCCGTCCGGGCTTTCGTGCAGCCTCCCCGGGCCTCCGAATGCGCGTAGTGTCCCGGGGCCTCTGGGCTTTTGTGCGGCCTCCCCAGGCCTCCGTGTACACATGGTCCCCTGGTCGGACCGGTTTTTCATGTGGCCTCCCCGGGCCTCCTTTCGCAGCTGGACTCCCGGGTCCTCTGCGATTTCGTGCGACCTCCCCAGGACTCCATGCGCAGGCGGCCCCCA
>JAVCKT010098937.1:0-10317 GCA_032273925.1 Rhynchotus rufescens | reverse complement strand
AGCCCTGGAACAGGCTGCCCGGGGAGGCTGTGGAGTCTCCGTCTCTGGAGATCTTCAAAGCCTGCTTGGACACAATCCTGTGCACACATGCACTAGGTGACCCTGAATGTGCAGGGGGTTGGACTAGATGACCTCTAAAGGTCCCTTCCAACCTTAAGGATTCTACGATCAAGTCCAACTGTAAACCCTTCAACACCATACCTGGTAAACAACGTCCCTAAGTGCCTCGTCAGGGGTGGTGACTCCACCACCTCCCTGGGCAGCCTGTTCCAGTGCTTCATCACTCTTTCTGTGGAGAAATTCTTCCTAACATCTAATCTTAACACCCCCCCCCCACCAAGGGGTCAACAACTTGAGGCCATTTCCTCTTGTCCTATCTGTAGTTATTCTGAAGAAGAGATCTAAACCTGCCTGAGTACAATCTCATTCCAGGTAGCTGTGGAAAGCAACAAGGTCTCCCCAGAGCCTCCTCTTCTCCAGACTAAACAACCCCAGCTCACTCAGCTGTTCCTCCTAAGGTCTCTGCTCCAGCCCCTTTACCAGCTTCACTGGCCTTCTTTGGATACCGTCCAGCATGTCTATGACCTTCTTGTAGTGAAGGCCCCAAAACTGGACAGAGGATTTGAGGTGCAGCCTCACCAGTGCCAAGTACAGGGGGACAACCACTTCCCTGCTTGTGCTGGCTACGCTGTTCCAAGATAGCAAGTCGGGAGGCTGTTGGCCTTCTTGGCCACCTAGGCACACTGCTGGCTCATGTTCAGCTGGCTGTCGACCAACACAAAGAGAGGAGAGAGAAAGAAACTGAACTGAGAGGCAACATGTTTCAGTTATGTCTTTGCTAGTGGCTTGAATTTCTCATGCTACTTAAGCAAAAGCAATACTGTGTTAAAATTTAATGCAAGGTGTGTCATGGCATGTGCCGCCCTTCATTATACGATGAGCTGTCATTAGGAATCACCACACCAAGCAGAGACTGAGAGGCAAAGCATGTGTGTGCATGCAATTTAAATGTCGGAATGAAAAAGCTTTGAAAAGACACCACACACGATCCACTCTTTTATTTTAATATAAAGTTCTCATTCTAGCCTCTCATCTCCCTAGGTGTGACCTCCAAACAAAAGATGCCATTTATTTAAATACTCAGTATGCCTTTACTATAGACAGCAATTTTTGATGTAGCCATTGAAGAGTGAAATAACATAATCTTTGTAAATTATATATATATATAAAAAAAATCTACAGTGCTTCTTCTTCCATCCTGCCCGTTAACCCTGAGACCTGCAAGTACAATTCCTCTGTGCAGAAACACACAACAGATGGATGCCTTTTTTGAAAAGTTTTCTGGGTGACATTTTTAGGAGTAGTTATTTATTTTAGATTTATCCCCAAACTCAGCCCCAATTTCATTCATCCATCCATTTCATTCATCATTACATTAAATATGTATAATACATATATATGAGTGCATTGCATTAAATGTGTCAGAGAGCACAATGAATGCCTGTGTGCCCTTATTTATTTGCTGGGAGGCCACCTAAGGCATATTGGGTATGATCTACAGATACTGCTACAGAAACACTTGCCACAAGCCTCTTTGTAGGGCTTGAGCCAATGTGCTAAGTGCCTAAATCTGGCATATTGCAAATTTCTTCATAGAGACTTGCACAACAATTCTGCGTGGCCAGGATCTGCTTTAGCAGAGAAGTCCACTGAGATTAATAAATTACTGCCCTTGCATAACATATGACAACACTGAAATTCCTATTCTTGCACTGTTTTAGATCAGTGCTGCTTGTCAAGACTGTCTGGTGTTAACTGCAGATGTTAACTTCAAGAAAGCCACTTCTCTTTCTGCAAATTTGAGACTATTAATAGCCTGAGCACCACCGTTTTGGCTAGCTACACAAGCACACAGGATTCAATGGCATGTTTAGAAAGGAATGCTTTGAGTACCTTACACATTTCATGTGAGTATATTCTGTAAATATGCTGTTCCCCAAGCAGTAGAATAAATGAAGATTTGTGCCCTTTGCTTCTAAGTCTTCTCCACTAAAAGCCCCATGATTTCTTTTCTAGGTCAGACCTAAGTGTGTGGTGATAGGAGAGCCAGTACCAATGTCTAGGTGGTACAGAATGGAAAATGTCGAAGTTTTGTCCACTCTTCCTCAAGCAGAGGTATTATTTTAGGTGCTTTTTCTTCTCATCTGTCAATTTTCACAGAATTTGTAACAACTTAATTATCTTTGGGATTTCTGCTCCCTGCCAAATTTGGTTTAATTGGCCCAAGGTTTCAAAAGTTATTACTCTGCAGTCTATCCCTCTCCACGCAAACCTCATTTGCTTAAAGAAGCAGGCCAAAAAACAAATGTAGCATAATGCTGTGAAGGCACACGAGCATTTAGCACACCTAACAGCTCAGTGTTAGGTGTGTTGGTTTAGTGTTAATGCACACATATACATCAAAACATACCGTCTTTTCCTCATTTTCAAAAGCTTCTCTTGCTTCTTCATAGGTACAGATTTCTTCTTGGCATTCATGCTCTATATCACCTTGCTTTAATTCTTCCAAAAATCTGTTGGCTCTTGGGTATCTTTTAAACACAGAATTGGCCTTGTCCTCTGTTAGGAACACTAAATAAGAGGGAAGATAACAGAAGTCACTTATAAAATATCCATAACTTCATGGTTAAATTGCTCAAAGAAACTGTGCTTTTGGAAAGGGCGGAGGAAAAAAAAAAAAAAAAAGAACAAGAGGGCTTTGAAAAAGCACAATAAAAGAACTCTCTAACTCTCTAATGTTTATTTTTCTACTAATTATAGAAAATGCAGGTAAGAATATATATGACAGACCCATTGAGCTCCCCATTTCTCTATTAGATAGCATTCAGGATTACATCAAATTTTTTACTTCAGAATTTAAAACTTGTGCTGAAGAAGAATACTCAGACACACACTCAAGTGATTTCTTAAGCTAAGGTGATAGACTATGAGTTATACGAGCTATATTTGCTTGCAAACATTCCAAAAAAAATACTGGCATTCACCCAGGAACATCTGCATGCTCAGAAGTTTTTGAAGATATAAATATTTCTGAATATTATTGAGCCACTAAAGTCATACGCTAAAAGAGTGGCATTTATTGAAGTTGAAGTCTAACTCCTATGTATATTTGCCTAAGCAATTTTGAAGTTGGCTTTCTACTTTCATTTCAGAAATGTTGGTGAAAGAGCAACATTTTCAGGGAGCAGAAAAAAAAGAGGACCACCTTATTCCATTTTACTGAATCATATGCATAAAATCTATTTTGATACAGTCTTGTCTTACAATGTCAACAATTTATTCCTCAGAAACCAAAACAACGAATCACATATATTCAGAGAATCAAAAATATATTTTAAAATGAGAGAGAAAAGTTTATTTGCTTTCCTCAGTAATTTTCTAGAGTGATGTCTTCTGTTCAAAGAGAGCTGTGAGTAATCTCCCTTAACTTCGCCGACCAACAAACTTGTTATGAGTATCATAAAACTGGAACACTCCAAAATCTGCAAGACAGAATAGCTTCCAAATTATGCCTGCAGTGTATGATGCAGAAATTCTTCAGCTATTTCAGGCCAGGAAGCAAGAAAAGCACCATCTGTGAAACACTTTGTAGACTGGGACTATAGATTTGAAATGATCTACCTATGATTTTATGTAAATTAAAGTTTGCTGTATTTTTTCTTAAGAAACTGTATTTCAAGTACTACAGTAAAAAGGCTGCAAGTCTATAAAGATCAGCACTATATTGCTTTGCTTTCTTACAGCTTAACCATGGTGACTTTTCCAGCAAGGAGGCTACTATCATCCTGAGACTGATTTACTGATCTATTTTACGTTAATTTCTGTTTATTCAATATCTATTGCGTGCTTACTTTATAAATCATTAAACTTTGTCATCTGTCTTTTGCAAAAGATTAAATACTTAAAGATCAAACTCAGTGATACCAATTGGTCACTCTTATGCTTTGAGTTGAATACACGATGAGGGTACAAAGTTGTTTGCGAGCCAGGTATTTACAAAATAACTTGCTACACACCAAACAGGCCCCTTTTAGGCATGTAAATTACTAGAGGCACCTCCCCACACACACATTATTAGTCATATTGACAGTGCATACAACTGGGCAGTCGCAATTTTGGTTTTCTATAGCACTGCAAGTGAACATATAGGCATTTTTCATTGAGCAAGTTCAATGATTAAATGAAATACAAAGTAATGTTCAAAAGCTCTTTCAAAATGCCTGAATGATCACCTAAATGTGGTACGATTAAGGATTTGTTCATGTCAGGAGGCCGTCACACAACCAGGCACCGGGATGAACCTGCAGTGCTCAACCTACTTCTCAGCTGCTCCTACGTGCGTTCCTGAAGCAGGACAGACCAGACAACTTTAGGAGTGTCTGTATGTGACTAACTGAAGAACAGATAGTGAACTTTAAACCAAAGATTTCCCTTCCTTCAGATGAGCCCTGGGGAATATCATTGCACAGATAGAACAAATCCTCGAAGGGGAGGAAAAAAAGGAAAAAAAAAAAAAAGCGCAATGACAACAACTAGTAAAATTTTGGATTGTGTGGAGGGAAGGACTGAAAAGGAAAACACAACTGACCAAAAATACAATGATTTTAAGCTATCAGCTTTCAGAAGCAATGTACAAGTCTTTGTTTCTACATTGCAGTTTACCAAGGAAGTAAACTGAGAATGAACGTTTAAAAGCTGGAATGTCATGCAATGTTGCATTCACTATGCATTGAGTTTCTAGATGATACTTCAGCATTCCAAGCAGAGCAAAGCATATAGAGCAAGTTCCAGAGCAAAGCATACAACTCTGCCTCAAAACAGGCTAAGGAGCAGCAAAATACAGAAACTACACGATATTCATGAATAGGCATTTTTTTAAAAAATAGCACTATTTTGCAACACATGTTCAGGATCTCAAGTCTCTGAAGCTATTGTATAGAAATGCACACATCAGAGATAAAAAGGTCCAGAGAATAAAAAGCACATTATATTCATTCTGAAGAGATCTGAGAAAACTTGTGATTAGTGCAGATCAGGAACTGCTTTTGAGCTGCAAGACTAGAAAAATGAAACAAAATAGCTTACAGGTTTGTTTTGATTTTTTATTTTCAATGCTTCGCAGACTCCCAGTGGCTTTAAAAATTTATTCAGAAATCAATAAAAACATTGCAGAGAAGCACAAAAACCAGATCACACACTTATCAAAGCAATCTTGATGGAGGCACTGATCAAAAGATATTGATTTCATGAAAATCAGTCATTGTTTGATATATCCCCTAAGAAGAAACAATGGAACCACAGTGCAGAAGGCACCATCTCCTTAGTGATTAGGGCACCGTAATGCAGGCACTCACCCTAACTGCACAGAAGCAGGTGAAAAAACCTCTCTGCTTCAGATGCCCCCCTCGCCAGGCAACAGCATGGCCAAATTCACTCTAGCTGTTACTATGGGAGCTTAAGATGATCCGACAAACACCACACATAGCAAGAATCAAGGGTGGAAGCGAGACGAAACCTCATTACTAACTTCGTTGAAATAACTAACAAAGATAGGATAAGGAAAAAAATCTAAGTTACTGTTTTGGTGTTATATAAGACAGTCACAAAATATAAATAATTTAAAATTCTTTCATCTTCCCAACTTC
Source organism: Rhynchotus rufescens (assembly GCA_032273925.1). Classification (NCBI taxonomy): domain Eukaryota; kingdom Metazoa; phylum Chordata; class Aves; order Tinamiformes; family Tinamidae; genus Rhynchotus; species Rhynchotus rufescens. The sequence goes on along the minus strand of JAVCKT010098937.1, from coordinate 4,612 downwards.
CTGTGCTTATTTTTGGTAGCATATTATGTAAATGTGCAACTACCAAATCTGATGCACTGGAGCACATATTTATTTCTTCAAACATGTTTGCCTTCAGTACTCCCTGTGTGCAAGTAACACTTGGCTTTTAGAGCTTTTATGCATCAGAAAGGTAGACAACCACTATTTCAAAGTACTAGTTATGAATTACTGTTATTAAAGGGCATAACACAGCTCGATTTATTACATATTCCCAGGGAACCTTGCGTACAATCAACAGCAAGTAGAAACTCAATGTAAAACAAAAAATGTCACTAAAGTGACAGATTTGTAAATATGAAAAAAGGGAGTGTTTTTTTAATACCCTACCAACCCACCATCTAAAGTTTTAAAGAAAGGGTAACAGCACATGTAGAACTGAGCTTATCTTCCTCCAGGAGTTGCATGATTGAATGCATGTCTGCCTAATTTATCCTATACATACACATACACACACACACAGACTCTTACATATAATCCTATACTTGCAGTAGTTACTTTTACGATATCTAGAGCCTGCATCATGAAAACCTTGTGCAAAGCAGCACTAAATATGTATGTAGGTGCTCAGGCACCAAGGCAGATTCCTCACGAGGAGCGAGGCAGGCACCTAACATTGAACTATAACGAAACTGGGTGTAAATTATTTTCCAGATGGTCCAAGCAGAGTTATTTTTAGCAAAAAGCAGTTTCTTAATGTATCTGGTGCACCATGGAAGTCACCATTTCAAATTACAGACAGAATCCGCAACAAAACTTTCTCTTAAAAGGAAACTGCAGTTCTTGACAGCTCTGGAGATTTGTTTTGATCTCTTATGAGAGATGAGGCTCAGATCTATCCCAAAGTCTTCCAGCATTCTTTAAGGCTTAAGTGAAGGAAGACCAGAGAAAGGAAGAAGTGAGGATTTGCATCAGAGATGCCCTAGAACATACAAAAAAAATCACAGCCATAACAAAAAATACTACTAAAGCACACTTCTTTACCCAGTATTCCCACTCCTGCAGATACAAGCAATACCACTAAATAACTCGAGCAGATGCAGAAGGATTTAGCTTGTCACAGCCTTTTCTCTTTCCACATGCTGCTTCTTCCCCTAATATCTTCAAAAGATTTAGGTGATGACAAAGTCCATAAATGTGGATAAATGTATTTGAGCCCTGCTAACTGATGCTGCCACAGCCAAGGAATATAGGCTTTAGTGACAGAAGGAACAGGAAGAAGGGGCAACTCACAAAAGTTTCTTGGTAATCAACAGAATTGCAAAGCAAAACCCCAGGCATGTGGGGCACCAAAGTTTCTTGTAAAAGCTCTGCTGAGAACATTAGCAGCCTCCCCTTCCCTGCTCCCTTATCAAGCAGACCAAACCCACCATCATGTATTAGAAATAAACATTTCACTTTAAATTGGATATTGGTAAGTTTGAATCTTTCTGTAGATTACCTTATTTAAACTATTCAGCTGGGACAGTGGAGAATAGTATATTCTTCTGAGTATTTAGTTTTAAAATTTTAAAAGTGATTTGTGCTCTGAGACCCTGGAGTTACTTGGGAAAGCTTAGGAACAGTTAAACTGAAGTATGCGAGGCTGCAAATTCACCCCTACACTCTCTTCTGGTGCCAGCTTTCAAAGGTCCGTGAATAAAATGTACAGAACTTAATATTATAGCCTGCATATAGCACTTATGTCAGAACAACAGTACAATTCCAATTCAGCTTCATGTGAGTGAAAATCTACATCATATGTAGCAACAAAAATCACTGCAATGGCAGAGGATATTTTTTGCATGAAGTGACAGGGATTTTAGGGGGAGGCTTTCCTGCAGGTGTTAATACTGGCTTTCATGGAGAATGAGGTATGCACATTCATTCATCACTAAAAAAACTTACCACTGTCCATGATGATTACTGTCAAGGCAGGGAGTTTGCAAATATCAAGCCTGTTAATAAAAAAATAAATAAAAGGTTTTGTTAAGTTTGTGAATTAGGATTAATAGGGAAAAGTTTCTCTTGAATCCCAATAATATTACATTAATGCTGGAAGACTCTGTGGTCAAGATTAATCCTTCTTTTGAAATGCATCACTTACTGCATGCAAACCAATGTCAGTGGAACAGAAAGAACATCTAGCAGACAATAACTCTTGTGCAATGACGATGGCTTTATGCCTTTTTTAAGCTTTCCTTTTTTAGATCATACAAAATTATTGACATGAACGTGTGCATATAATTCTCAATTAATCTGCAATCAACCTACCTTAACATGAAGAGTATTGCACACTTCACTGTAATTATTTATACTTTAACCAAGACACTCATCAGAGAGCACCAGGTTCACACATTACTTTAGTGACAGATGAGGTTTTCAAAATCAGAATACACACATGCAAATTCATTCAGAATCTGCAGTAATTAAAACAGGATGGCAAAGGAATTTGTAAAACATGCGAGCATCCCTGTCTACAAGAGTCTACATGTATTTTATACCTCATCTTGGAAGGAGAACAGAGAAGAGATGCTCTCAGGCAAGAAAAGAGCTCACTGCACTATGCAGGCAGAAAGCCAACAAGAACCACACCTGAAGATAGCAGTATCTGCGGGGAGGGTAAGGCTATCACGGGCTAGAGGCAAGGGCAGAGATTAGACTGCTGATGGCCTGTTTCAAGGAGCAGAAAGGTGCAGCTCTCTCACTAGGCAGATCATTGTGCAAGGTAGAAGTATTTTTTTATTAATAAATTAGCAACTCCTAAAAGTTAACATCAGTTTGCTTCAAAGCTCTGGCTATATATCAACATATGATAGATAACACACTCATGTTCTCACGCTCTATTTGAAAATACACACTTTGATGTAGCTTGGTCATTCCAATATACTTAAATAAAGCCCACAAAAAAAAATGTTAATTTTAACAGAGAACATGTAGTTACCACAGTAAGCATATAGTTCAGAATACAATTGTATTCAGTTATTCAGGAAGGAAAATACTCTATAAGATACCTTTATATGAGGATAAGTACACTAACAATAGAGGTCATATTATTATTTTTAATACAGAAAGAATTAGGATTGCTAATTAAAATGCATGTATTGGCATAAAAACCTATAGGAAGCCCAGGCCTAAGTTTCCTTATGCGTACTGAGAGAGAAATCACATTATACTGCAGTCCTAGTGTATTTTTCAGTGCTTTAAAATAAGGACGGTTGGTTTCTTTCTTTTTAAAAAACATGGAAATCTTGCAGAAGGAAACCTGACATTTGTCATTGCTGTGGCTTAATCAAGGATGTCTCTTGATAAGTTTTTGTTTAAATTTCACCAAAACAGTCTGGAAAAATACTTATTATTGCAAAATAAAAAAAATACAAAAACTTAGAGAACCCTTTAAGACTCATTCCACACATTCATATGCATTACCTTTTCTTGAAGTTTATTCATGCTCGTTCTACTGCACAATGCAAAATGACAGCATTTTATTTGTTTTCACAGTACAGTACTGGGCTGAGCAGGATTAGAAGTCAAACATAATCAATCAAAATGTGATTTCTTTTCTAATACTCTAGTTTTATCGGTTCTGCCTCATATTGTGCAAGATGCTATTTCTGAAACGCACTGCTCTCATCCTGCCATCTTGAGCAGGGAGCAGATGCTGGGCTCTTCTTGCCCAATCTTGAAAGAAACATCACAGCAAGAGAGATACCTGAACCTTTGATTAACTAGCAGTTTGCAAGGGGAAGGCTTGAGAATTCCTCCTGTTCCTCCCTGAACAAATGTATATACTGCAAAATGACTAAAACAAGCTTGCTCTACCTTGTGAGTCTTTTGTGAAGGAAAACTTGAAATTGGTTGCTTCTTCCTTCTCCCCCACCAATACTCTCTTTGTACTTAACTGTCTGATTCTCTACATCTATTTCAGCTTATTCTTGCAAGATGAGCACATTTTTTTTTCATTTTAGAAAAAGCTAAGTGTGCACAAAATCTAATTGGCCAGTGAGGGCAAGTTAGATGTGTGACTATTTGTCACACGAGGGCAGACTGCAGTGCCTGTCAGAAATGCCATCACAGTAAATGCAGACATCTATTCCTATGCATTACATAAAGACATCCCTGTCTAGCAGTAAAATTATAGCATTAGGATTGAAAGAAATGTTAGGCGGAGGAGTGGGCAAGTTCATGAAATCAACATGGAAATCACTGGTCTAACTATTCTCTTTGTGACCTTCTTGCATCATTTACTCCCCTCCCCCTGGTTTCCAGCCTTTGCAATAGCCCCTCAGGGAAGATTCCCAGCACTGAATCATGTGGCCCATGACAGCAACCCCACTCTCGGCAGCGGCACAATCCGAGCCATGCATCCTGTCAAGTGTCTCCTCTTGAAAGAGAACTTTTTTCTGCATTAAACCTCAGCTAATCTTTAGCACTTCATATTTATGACAAATAACCTTGCTGTGGATTTCAATGCAATGTTTAAAATTATGCCTATTCCCATTCATGTTTATAGTGTCACAATTTGAGAGCTCTGTCTTTGGGGAATATAATTGGGGAGCAGAGGGGAGAAGCAATGTCACTGAACCCTGTTCCTGGCCTCTATCCAACTGTTCCT
>JAVCKT010098936.1:0-10317 GCA_032273925.1 Rhynchotus rufescens | reverse complement strand
TTCCAGTACAAACTGCTGCTTCAGTCACAGAAGTGTCCTGATCACAACACACTTTGTAGTCAAATAGATACAACTATGCACTGTACACTCAGGGGTCGAAATCTGGACTGCAAGTGGAATGTGGTGGTAATCACATCCAATGAGAAAATACAGCTCTTTACAGTTTAACCATAAACCCAAGGGAGCATAGCTGGTTTTGAAACTTTGGAACACAATGAACTGTAATATTCTCATGAGCTCAATTTCAATAAAACACCTCAATGCAGGAATTATTTTTATATATCTCCAATATTTGAGCTCATTTTCTTTCTTTCTTCCTTTCTTCCTTTCTTCCTTTCTTTCTCTCTTTCTCTCTCTCTCTCTCTTTCTCTCTCTCTTTCTCTCTCTCTTTCTCTCTCTCTCTTTCTTTCGTCTCTTTCTTAAGGTTTACTGCATTATACAAAGAGATCAAATCCCACCTTTGATTTCAGATGGAAGCTGACCTTTAGATATGAACTGAAATGACAGCGTAGGAATGGGCTGTGAAGAAACATTAATGGGAATCTCCACAGTGTCCTCTGCTACAGAGGATAGGGAGGATATTCAGAAATCATTCTGTAAATTTTTCATTACTGATGACATTGAACAAGTTCATATATACACACCTTAAATCTCATATCATAAGTATTTATTAATGATTGATAGAAAGACCTTGAGGGTTTTTTTTCTTTCCCAGATGACTATTCTTGAAAGCGTAGTGTCAGTTGCTTATCTGGGCTTGAATTCTTATTTGAGTACAGTCTTTTGGTATTGCTGCAGTAAGCTTGGATATCATACTTAACCTTAAGGCCTCTTTATACAATACGAGATATTAAAAGCAGTGTGGAGTAAATGCATTTCCTTTAAGGCTTTATTTTCAGTCAGCACATTCCTTCTCACAGAACCAACATGTTAAAAATAATTGTCATACACTTTGTTATGTCTTCCTCTCCAAAAATACCCTCATTTTCCTTCTCCCTTCCACCTGTAAGATTTCCAAATGTACTATGTGTATACCTCCTGCCTGGAGCCTTCCCTTTCAGTTTCATCCTAATGTCTCTCTCATTCATCTTATTTCAAAAACATTCACATGAAATTATTCTTGTCAATAGAAGTTGCCTAAATATCAGTATCTGAGGGTAGGTGTGAGCTAATTGCTTGACTTTCCATTACCAGCAATGGAGACTGAATTAGTACAGTCAGTGGAGCCTAGAGAGAAATTCAGCTGACAAGAAATCTAATTCAAATGCCAAAAACATAGGTACTGAGTGCTATTTTAGATACTCTAAGATATGAGAGACATAGCCATTAGACTCTCAGATATGGCAAAACGTCTGCAATGCACCTTTTTAATTCTAGGCAGCAGATCAGTAGGGATACCATAGGGCACCTCAGACAGTGCTAGATGACAGCACCTAGGCAACTGAGTCCTGAACTAGGTGTTCATTTTACAGTGAAATATGTTCTTAAGGGCCAAAACATACTGCAGCCTTCATTATTGTTTAATCTTAGGGGAAAAAAAAAGTGCATCTCAAATTAATTTCTGTCTTATAGATTTTGAAACTAAAAAATTCTTCATTTCATCAATGCCAAAAGTTGATAGCAGAGGCAGGAAGAATATATCCTGCTAGGAAAAAAACTAGATGATACCATTCTACAGCCAGTTGCCTTGCATGAATTATTAAGAAGAAGATGAAGGAGGAAAGCTTAATGTTAGAGTGCAGATGCAAGCTCTGGAGAGATCTGTTCTAACTAACAAAGGATCATGGAGCACAAAACAAGTCTACATCTTTTCTGCTAAACAAAATCACACTAGGACACATTTTGTCATCTTTCAGCTTATTGACATAACCTGATCAGATATATATGTTATCTCACTATTTAAAGCAGATAGGTCCATCCAAACTATTGAAAATGTTTCCTGTTCTGTGATGATTTCTGAATTTTGCCTGAACTTCAAAATCAGCAACAACATAAAGATTCAAAAGAATCACAGAATCACAGCTGAGAAAACAATATCATTACAGGTAGCATAAAGGCTACTGTAGGACACACCATCATAGAAGCCCTCCACTACTGAGCATCATCCATTAAGACAATCTCGAAAAACAATATGGCTACCTAACAAGGTAAAATTATTTTTTAGTAATAAGAAAGGTGGTGATGTATCTAAGTGAGGAAGGGTTTATAAACTACAGCTGATCAAATGTAATTCTTTCACTGGATTAGTCAAAAGAGAGTGTGAAAAGCAAGTCAATCAAGGAGTCAAATATCAGACTAAATCTTTATTCTGATTTTTTAAGAGTAAGAAAACTACCAGATAGTCTGCAGGACTGATTGACAATCAAGGCAGAAAAGGACCACTCACCAGCAGCAGGAGAACTGCAAAGCAACTAAATGAACCATCTGCATCAATTTTGGTTGCAGAAAAGCCTAGGTAGATTGACACACCAGAACTCTTGTAAAGGAGGGATGGATCAAGCAGACAATTCCTCTAAAACTGAAGAAACAAAGACAGTAATTACGGTACAAATAAATGAACTTCAAGAAAACACCAGGTTGACGGAATTTGTCAAAGTATTCCAAAAAATCTGATAGATGGAATAGCTGAACTACTAGCTGCAACATGCAGCCTCTCCCTGCATACCTGAAAAACAGAGGCAAGCCATCATCTCTGGGAAGACGTGGAGAACTGTAGGCTGAGAGTTGTACAAGACAGAAAGTTATGAGAAAGAATGGATGTGAAAAATAAGCTCTATCTGAGACGAGTCAGCTATAAAAGAGAGATCTGCTTTGCAAACCTCCATAGTTCTTTGAATGAGTCAGCTGGCACAGGGATAAAGATGAACTACCTGATTTCTAAAAGCACTTTAATAAAATTTCTCATCAAAAGCCTTTAAGTAGTCACAGCAGAAGTGAAAATGTGGTAGTAGAAGAGAAAACATGCTAACTATTTAGCATGATTAAATAATTGGCTGAAAGATAGGAAATAGTTAGTTTCCTAATACTGGAGTGGAGGTCAAGAGTAAATTCGATGGAATTTGTATAGAGATCTGTGCTTTGTAATAGTGTTATAAAAAGCCTAGAAAAGCAAGTGAGTCATGCTATGACAAAGTGTGATATAAAGTTATTCATGCTAGGAAGAACAGAGGATGATTTTGAAGAATTACATAGGACTTCACAAGATCCAGGGGCTATCCAATAAATTGGCAGATGAAATTTGCCATAAATAAATGTAGAACAATTTACATGGAGAAAATCATTCCTAATTCACATAAAACTGAGCTGAGTGTTACTAGTCAGGAGTGAGATCTAGGGATAATGATAGATAGCTCTACGAAAATGTCATCTCAGGGCTCAGTAACAGTCAGAATAAAATAAAACAAAAACTTAGAAATTATTAGTAGAAGAATAAAAAATAGGACAGAAAATACCATTATAGCACTGTATAAGTCACACATGCCAGGAACATTATGTGCAGTTCTGGTGTGTTTATCTAAGAAAAGGCATATTCAAATGACAAAGGGTTTAGAAAAAGAGAGAAAAGGATGATCAAGTGAGTATGTTAGGACTCTTCAAACCTGAAAATGAGATGATCTAGAAGGATATGATTCTGTGAAATGATAGAGATATACAAATCATATATGACCTGCAGATATATGAAGTCTATAAAGCTCGCTATCTCTTCCCATAAAAAATAGAGGGATTACCAAATAAAGGGATTACCAATAGGAATTACAGATTCAAGACAAGCAAAAGGGAGAGGGTTTTTTTTCATGAAATCAGTAATAGATCTGCAGATCTCTATAAGTTCAAAGGAGAATGATATAGATATAAGAATATTGCATAAAGAAGATTATAAAATTGGAAGAGAATTGGAAGAGAATATTGATGCCACTCAAGTGGCATTAATTACTAAATTATTATATAAATTAAAAGACCATCTGCAAATGGTTCAAGAAATAACCTAAGCTGAAAGAAACTTGGAAATTGTAAGGGAATTACTTGTAAACTATAAACCAGGAGAAAATACCACGAGATTGACATACAGTTGCTCTTATTTATATGTCAACTTCTGACCATGAGTAGAGAGAGAATAGTGGCATGGATGACACCTTGGCATGAACTAGTATTGTCATTGTTTTATTCTTTTATAATATTAGAAATTATTATTAGAGGAAAATGACCAGAATGACAAAAGACTGAAAATTTAAGAACTATAAGGAAATGTTAAAACAGATACTTTTTTTTTTTTAATCTTAAAGAAGAATACAGAAGGAATGACAGTAGTCTTCAGATATGCCTGCATTTGTTTTAAAAACACCACTCTCCTTGGACACCAAGGACAGGACAAGAAAGCATCATTTTGATGTTAATGATGATAGGCTAAAAATACCTACTCAGGAAACACTTAAAGCTCTAAAGAGAGCTAAGTAAAGAACAGAGAGTTTGTTGTAGCTCTTTAATAACAGGTTAGATTGTAAAAAGTCCATCAGATATGGTTCCATTTGAGACTCTTTTACAGTGGAAAAAGGAGAGGGAGGAGCAGAAGAGAAAGGCTAGAGGAAAGGACAGGCCAGAACTTGATGTCTTCTGATATCCTTCCAGCTGTAGCTTTCTGTGACCGTAGAACTGAGAACACCTTATCATCATCATCATCATCATCATTCAGTACTCAGTTCAGTGCAGTCACAATCTTGATCATTAAATAAAAGAGAGCAGACAGAGCTAGAAATGGAAAAAAAAAAGAAAGGAGACAAGGGGCAAAGGAACAAGTGGTCTGATTGTAGCACATATTATACTTTAAATCCTGACTGATTGAATTCATAAATTTCTGAGGTATGACATTAGCTAGACATGAATATAGAGAAGAGAATTCACAGTTCTCAGCAGTTTCAGCCAGCAGTGGTGCAAAGCTGGATCTAGAGATGAAGCAGGGCTAAATGCAAAGTGGACCCTAAGCCTTGACATCTAGTTTGGGTAAGTTCTGTATCTCTGGCTCCTAAGCAACAAAAGCAAACAGTGTAGTGTACTGCACAATCAGAAATGTCTAGTTTGCAAGGGGGCTCTGGAAGTGTCCAACCTCCTGCTCAGAGCAGGGACAACTGCACTGTTTGATCTGGTTACCTAAGGCTTTATTTTAATCAAGATTTGAAAATGGGGTACTCTGCAACTCCTCTGAACAATCTCTTCCACTGCTGAGCTGCTTGTACTGTAAAGGTTTCTTTGACTTAGATATAAGTGAACTACTCTTGCTGCAGCTTGTGCCTCTTGTTGCCTCTTGTTCTTTTGCTGCATGGTTCTTGCAGGTATCTGGTTCAGTATTCTCTATATCACCCTGAAGTAGCTGAAAATTACAATTAGATGCTCCTTTAGCTTTCTTCTCCCCAGGCTAAGCAAACTCAATTCCTGGCTTCTCCTCATACATCAGCGGGTAGACGTGACCATCACCATGGCTGCCACTGGACCCACTTTGACTTATCAGCATCTCTTCAATTCTAGCGTAAGATGCTCATGCCTTGTAAAATTCTCTGAGCCTGTAAATCTCCCTTTTCTTTTTACTGAGAACTAAAGATGGCTATCTAAGCCTCAGTAGCTTCAGCAAAGCTTCAGTTCTGATCTGAAGGAAAATCCAATCTGCTGCCCCTCCTCGGGAGAAGAGGGATCATATTCCTGTATGAGGATCTTATATTCCTGTATGAGGTCCTTTTTTTTGATGTCTTTACAATCCCTCTCCACTTGCATAAAAGAAGACAAGCACTTGGATTCTATGATCACTCTGTAGTTATTCCTCTTTATGTACTTAATTCCAAAAGGAATACATAATAGTGTATGACACTGAAGAAGGATTGTCCCTGATTTCTTTCTTGTTTTTCTCTTGAGTCTTGATTTTGTAATATAGAGAGAATGTCTTTTTATCTTTGTGGAGAGACAAAATGAATATATAGTTTCCTGCATATTTATTTAATATAAAATACAATATTTCTTTAATAGAATTATAAAATGCTACATGTATTTTATATTATGCAGCTTTTATGTAGTAGAGTCACATTGAATTATCCTAGAAACTGGGAGCGACTAAGCAATCTTACTAATAAATTATTATATCATTCTCCAACTTTCCATGCTCCTGAAATAATGTTTAAAATGTAAATAAATGATGAAAGAATACTAAGTTTCAGAAAAAAAGAAAAGAAAAAGAAAAAAAGATGCATCAAAAGAAATAAGGAAGTAATTCATTAGTGAGTATGCATGCCTGTCTTTGTGGATTGTTATGTTATAGATGTTCTGCCATTCCATTCATGGTATTCTAAAGATAAAAATAAATCTTACAGATATGGCTAGTGATTATTATTAGACCAACAGATACGATCAGAAAAAAAGCAGAAAAACTCTCAAGTGCACAAGTCCTTTTGGTGTGAAACAAGTAGACTTAAGCTCTAATAATACACTGAGTCTTTCTACAAGCACTAGAATATAGATTTAAGAGAGTTTCTGGAGCTCACAAACATACAGATCATCAAGGTGAAAGATGGACAGTGTTGTTTCCTCCAAAGCTAGAAGAAAATACAGAGATAAAAATAATGCAGGTTTAAGCAAATGGAAAGAGAACCAGAGGATAAATGTTTCCTGAGGGCTTCTCATCCTAACCTCACACTTTCCATACTTGTTTTTCTAGCAGAAGGCCTATTACAGCTGTTTGCTTTCCCATTCACTTCTCTGATATTGTTTCCATGAGTGAGGATATTTCCTTTTTGTTCTTTCAAATACTATTGTGCTGGAGAGGACATAAGAAGTGTAGATGGTATCATAAAGGAATTACAGAGGGGAAAACTTGACAGGGAATGAGAACAAGGTACCATGTATCTGTGCTCAAGAAGAGCTATTCAGAATCCGTGATTTTGTTAGAAAGAACTCTGTGACTGAGAATTTATGATTCACAAATGGATCTATGTGATTTTTTTCAGAAAGGCACATCAATTGGTCATTTGTATGCGCATATAACTTAATTTTGCCACAGAATATAGCTCTTTATTACCAAGAGTAGCCATAATATTTACATTTCTGAAGCTATCTCTTTGATTCTAAGCATAACACTTAGAAATTCAAATTGCAGAAGCATTGACAAGCATTGAATACGCAAGCATTGAAACATAAAGAAAAATGTTCCAGTCAAATCTCATAAGAAATAAATAAGAACATTTTAATTTCAGTATATATTTTCACCACTATTCTTTTTCATATTATTTCCAAGTGAGATGATGCACTGTGTCATGCCGGCAGAAAAGGAAAAGCATTAGCCCTCACTTGAGGAACACAATATTGGCACCATGTTTTTACTGTAGATAAGTTTTATACCTTTCAGAGCATTAAATTGTTTAAATTAACCTTTGCACCTGCTTTGCATATTCTTGTCCCTAAGCTCTTTAAGCTACTACAACACAGTGCAACATGAAAATATAACTATGAACAACAATCCTATGATCAGCATTTCTGATTCATCTAATCCTTTAGTTTTTTATCTTCCATGCGAGTGACAAAGATTTAATCCTTTCAGAATAACATTATTTGGTATATCAAAAGCCTAAGAATAATAGTAATAATAACTATGACAATGATAGGCATATCTATTGAGTTTGATTATTTTGATGATTTTCTTGAAGTGCAAGATTTTCATCATCCCAGAGCTACAAATTCTGTGCCAAATTGTAAGCCTGAGAACTCTTTACGTTTGTGCCATTCTCTCCCTGATGCAGACAGAGATGAGACTTCTCTATAAGCAACAGAGTACAACCCCCCATAAAAAAACAATAGAGATGAGTAACTAGATATTTGGGGAAAATTCATTTTTATTTTTGGCCCCAGTTGACCTAGAGTTCTTATTATGCTGCAGTGAAGTGAAAAAGGATTGCTGTCTCCTACTTAACTGTGTGGTCTACATACATAGTGTGGTCTACATACCCCATACCCCCATATGGGCTATGTAAGAATGAACTTCCAAGCTTCAGCAACAGATCTCCTATTCTGCTCATGAGTGCAAGTAGAGGGAATTGCTTCCTCGAATCTCCTACGTTATGGTCCTATTTTTTTATTTTTCTCAGATCACTTAGGGTTATTCAGAGAGTTTATTTTTATTAACTTCAACAGGACAGAGCAAAAAAGAAACTGTAGCTTCAGGCAGCAAACCTGAATAAATAAGCAAGAAAGAGTCAGGCTTACAAGACTGGGCAGCTTGTATCTTTAAGATTTTCGATTCTGTAGGATTTGTTGAAAAATGCATCATTGTATGATTTTTATAAATGCTATTAAAATAAGAACAAAACAGATCAGTGATATATCTCAAAAATATTTAAAGCTACTATAAATACTAAATGAAAAAAAAAAAAAAGGAAAACACCACCTCCAGCAAACTGGAATGTTTTAAGCAATCTTTTAAATCAAACATGTTCATCTATTTGTATTTCAACAAGGAAAAAGTGAGAGTTGTAAATTTTTCATCTTTAATAATTTCCTGTATTCTCATAGGAGTTGGACCTGAGTTCTAGAACCAAGACTTTACACTCCCCCAGATCACTTGCTTTCCTTTAATAAACATTCTAGGCCAGACACGGGGCAAATCTGTCAAGGTTTTTTTATTAATCTTATAAGTTTCCTTTTTTTAAAAGTGGTTAGCTGCAAAGATCCTTTGATATTGTTCTTATTATTAAGATTGAAGCTTTTCAGCTAGATTCTGCCCTAACATGTAGAGTTCAATAGGTTACTAATACTGTAAATGAGTGAATACATTGTTAGTCATGATGGGAAAGTAAACACATTCACAAAATTTATGACAAAATTGAACCTCAACAGCTTCTACATGCTTTAGATAACTTGACTGAGGTCAGAATGAGCTGAACTATGAAATGAGGGTAGTGAAATGTCAACCCTAATTAGGAGGTGTCATTAAAATAATAGCACTACAGATGAAAAATGCATATTCAAAGAGTTCAGTGATAAACCCTAAAGAGGGGAACCATATTTGGGCACTATGATGTTTTGATGATGCTATTAAAAGATGAGTCACAGATGAACTCACTAAAAATGTTTCACACATTACATCCTTTTATACTAGTAAGAATCAGCTTTCTGTTGGTTTACAGAAAACTCATAAATCTTCTGTAAGAGCTACTTTTACAATAATTTTCTTGACAATTAAATTCATTTCATGTGAATATCACTAATGCAACAACAAGAGATAATAACAAAGAGAAGAGGTTTCTGTCTATGAGAAATTTACAGGTTAAGTGCGAAAATCAGTTTCTAAAGTTCAAATATTCAGTCATGAGAAAAGCTCTATAGGAATACTCAGTAAGTAAGGATAGGATACTGTGTTGCAGTAGCTAAAAACCATTTTCTTTTCCCTTGGATTTCAGAGCAGTCTTAAGAAACTAGATTAACAAAATGTCAAAAATCTCAAATGGTGATTTGTTTTGTTACATAAAGATATGCTTTAGTACTTCATTTCATTTCATTTTTTATTGTTACTTAGAACAAGAGTCTTCACAAAAATAATTGAACATTGAATCCTTTCTCATATTCATTTTCTCTTTTTATAGTTACAGGAATACTCTTTTGAAAACTGAACCTAAAATATTGTTAGTGCTCTAGAGTACCTGATAACAAAATAGTCTTCTCTAGTGTTATATCTCCCTGGACGCTCTCTCTCATTCATTTGTTTATCCACAAGACCAATGCTAAGGTTGCTTCTTAAGGAGATGAGTAAGGAAACGAACACTGTTCTTCACAACCTTCTGAGTGCTGACACTCTTGCTCCTTTCTGTAGAAATATTATGTAATGTAGGTAATATCTTGTGCACCAAAATTACTATAACAGACACATTAGCCCCAGGACCTTCTGTTGTTAAAATGTTTCCAATATTTATGTTCATGGAGAATAGAGATGAGGCATAAAAAGAGTTCTGGCTTCTGAATTACAGCAATCATCTATGGTGTAAGGTCAAAGTCAGATCAGAGCTGGGTTGCCAATTGGACTGAAAGCTCAGGAGAGGTTGGCATGAAGTTTGACTCTTAATACCCCCATAAGGCAAAATGGTTATTTCATAGATGTGCCAAAATGATAGTCTGCAATATTGACTCAGATTAATTAGGGAAATCAAACATGTTTGAAGCAGGCCAATGAATTGCTAGGAAACAGAGAATAATAATAAATAACTATATAGAAAAAGAAGGGAGGGAGGGAGGGAGGGAGGGAGGGAGGGAGGGAGGGAGGGACGGAGGGAGGGAGGGAGGGAAGGAAGG
>JAVCKT010098935.1:0-10319 GCA_032273925.1 Rhynchotus rufescens | reverse complement strand
AGAATCACAGAATGTTTAAGGTTGGAAGGGACCTCTAGAGATCATCTAGTCCAACCTTCCTGCTCAAGCAGGCACACATAGAGCCATGTGTCAAAGGGTGGCATCCAGGCGTGTTTTGAAGACCTCCAGAGGAGGCTCCACAACCTCCCTGGGCAGCCTGTTCCAGGGCTCTGTCACTCTCACAGAAAAGAAGTTCCTCCTCACCTGGAGATGGAACTTCCTGTGTTTCAGCTTACACTCATTGCCCCTTGCCCTGTCACTGGCCACCACCGAGAATTACACTTCAAAGTACCCATTGAGATAAAATGAACAGATAGTTTAAATCATTATTTACAGCAACAGAAGTTTACCTGATTTCCCCATAACTATAAAGGAGATACTTGTATTATTTTATTTTCTCACATTTCTCTCCCTTTCACATCAGCTCCATTTTTGTTTATGAAGTAGGGATGGGGAGATAATCTCTCAATGACTTCAACTGAAAGTACTCTGCTTAGTATAGTGTTATAGTGTAGTGTACAAATGTTGTCTACAGATGAATGCCATGGTCAAGCAAGCTTTACTGAACACTGGCACTTAAATAAATAAGGGGGTAAAATCTAGACAACATGAGTACTTAGATGCAAGGATCTACCTAAAAAACAGTGATGTATGAGGAAGCATAGGATGGCAGCTAGATAACTGTTGAAAGAGTGATCTTCTGCTGGCAGATCAGCATTCTTGTACCTCTTTGAAAAGGAAGTGCAGGATGTGCATTATCTTGCCAGATAATGTGAATGCAAGTCATTTCAATGTGTAAAACCCAGGCTTAGTGCAAACTGACCCTTACAAGACAAGCACATTTACAGAAAAGATCTGAAGCATGTGACAGTTAGAACAGTCCTTTTAAAATGGCATGAGAATCAGCTTTTATCCTTAAGTGGAGTAAAAAAATATCTTAACAGCACTCGGCTCCCTACAAATCTTCTTCCAAATTGTCCACCTGCAGTGGATTTCCTGAGGGATAATGGCATATTATTCAATTCTAAAACTTGCTAATAAAAGTTAGAGAGCAGTTTCTTTAACAGTCTGTTTACTCTAGGTCCATGGAAATGTTATGATGTTTTCCATACTACTGCTGTATCATTCTTTTAGCTCTGTCACTGCAGTGCTGAGCAGAGGAAGAATTGTTCTCTAGGGCTTGCTCTCATATTTTGCTTAGGAACCTTGCAAAACCATACAAACATGTTAATACATCACAATTGTATTCAAACACAATTGTAATTTGAAGTTTAATGAGGAGGAGAAAGTTATGCACATCATATTGAGCCATTTGTCAGGATAGCTGTAGATATTAATTAGTCTTTTCTTCATTCACTCTTGGCATGCACAGTGCAATGTGCATTTTTATTCTGACAAATTCATTTATCACTAGAATGAAGCTGGAAGGAAACATTTAGAGCTCAGAAGTGCCACTGAAATTGCCCAAAGGTCATACATCTCATCTGCCAGTGATGGCTTGCTTGTCTGATGTACTCTAAAGCATCTCTGACTCATAAGATTTCAGTCAGATATTAAATTTTATTGCTTCACTGCAGTTTCCTGTTCTAGTGCTATTTTCCAGATAGCTTCCATCCTTTCATCCTTCAGAATCTGAATTTTAATATATTAGAAAAGATTTTCTATTGACTGGCTATATAGGTATGAGCTATTTTTATAGATATGACTATCTTGATGTGAAACTACTGGAAACACTGTGAAAAGATGGTTAACTGTTTTCTTCAGTGTTTTCTTCATCTAGCCACATCAATATAAAAATGAGTACTTCATAACCTGCAAAATTTTATTAAAAGAGACGTTTAGTTAGTTGTTTCAGTAAGAAAATGCATCTGCCTATGCAGTGAAGACACAAATTATGCTTGCACTGGGAAAGATAACCACTTGAGTGGTTCCCTTAGTACCTGAGTAATATGTATAAGGGGATGCCTTGTGATATAACAGATAATGTGATTTGTTCACACTAGTCCAGAACTCTTTTCTGGTACCTGACTGCATCCATTTGTCATATAAGAAGTTGCTCTGCTCCCCACAGTTCTGTTGCAACTTCATTTGCTGCCCATATTTCAGTCTGGTCAACCTTCTGTGGTCCGATTGTGAGTGTATCTCTCCTCTTGAATAATGCCAGAGAAGCTGTCATGCCCTCAACATGTCAGAACAGGGAGTTGAGGATTTTAGTAAATCACATATTAGTTACTAGGCTGATGTTGCTATGGGCAGTCTTCTCACTATCTGAAAGATAGTGAAAAGATCTGGGCCTTAGAAAATCAGTGCTAGTTGGCCCACATATTTGTCCCAAGATATGCCTGAGATCAATGTCAGCATAGACATGGTTTTCAGATTTGGCTGAATGTCTTTAAAACTGTTTTCAGAGAAAGCACATGGGGCAATAACTACTCATCACTGGTGAGTAAAGAGACAGCTTGGAGTGAGATCTGTGGAGCCACATGGGTCTGCACATCCAGTGTGGTGCATGATTTTGCCTAGCATGGATCCCTCAGCTAAACAGCATACATTCACAGACATATATTTTTCTCCACAGGGTTTCTGTGACTCACTCAAGCCCAAAGGATCAAATGAAAATGGCTGGTCCCTATGAGTGACCTAACTATAACTAAATTGCAATGGAAAACTCATAATTTGGTGGTGAGAATCACTCCTTACAACCCTGGCACCTAGCTCTTCTAGAACTCAGTTGCCTACCAATGGACAGAACAAACTCTTCTTGTGACATCACAGGTAAATTTCAGCCTGCAGAGCATCTCAGATATTTGCTGCCTTTTGAGAGATGCCACTTACTCTCTGCAGTCATAGGGCATGAGCTTATTTTGACATACACACACTAAAACATACTTATTATATTCTCAAACTGAACTCTGAAGTCTCCCAGTGTCTTGATGAATCATTCCTTCAAACAGCTGTCAGCAAGAAAATGAACAGTGAGGAATAAGCTTGTTTCCTGTCCTTCCTGTCTCTTTTGTCCACAGAGTATTTGGGTCTCCAAAAGGCAAAGTTACCACTGGAGGAACACCAACACATGCTGATTCATGATGTGGTACTGCCCCACCAGAATGAGAAGTGGCCTGGCATAGTCAGCTCTTGCTGGTGCTGCAGTGACTGCATGCAGCTGTTCGATGTTGCAGTAATTGGCACATTATAAATCGCCTTTATCAGAGGATGTGTGCCTGCACCTATGCTGCTGAGTGGGTGTACATGCAGATGGCTCTGGATGTTCTTCTCAGGCATGTGGTACCATTTCCTACAGAGGGTTCCCATGGCTTAATGCTAAGTTGCTCTAGGCAAGGACCATAGTCTTTTTATTTATTTATTTATTTTAATCTCTTCATAAGCATTCCTGAGTGCTCTCTGGTGTTGTTGCTTTGCTGATGATGTTTGCAGGTATGCACACTGGAAGCTCTGTGACTTGTCTCATTTGTAGCAATATAGTGTGAAATCTGAATGGCTGTAACAATTCAAATGTAGGTATCGTCAATGTTTTTGGTTGGTTTATAACAGGAAGCAATGAAACATGACATAGACAAGCAGATAAAAAAAATTATAAATGGTATTTCATTTTGAACTTAGAAGCAGGTAGGGCATAGATGACATCATTATTGAGAGGGTAGCTCCAGTGCTGTGCAATGGCATAGACTTTTTTGAAAGATATGATTCTAGTCTCATTTAAGGAATATATTGCTGCTGGCTGCTTATGCTTTGATATCAGGAGTGGTTCTACAGCCATTAAGATGAAGAAAAACAGCAGCATAAAGAGCATGTGCTAGTGTCTCATTCATTAAGCATCTCTTTTTCTGATAATTTTTCTGATTAAAATAGCCTTTAATTTTATTGTCTTTAAGGAAATCTGATATTCTGAGGGAGTTAAGAAGACTGAAATGCTAAGGCAAGCATGGTTCAAGTATTTCAGTGTGAGTTTAGTGGGTAACAATTACAAGTAAACTGCACCACTGTGAGTTTTCTAATGCAGACAGGATTTGAATTCAGCATAAAAGTATTCCTCGCAGACTCTCTTAAGGAGTTTGAACGAGAATGTAACAAGAATGTTGCCTCACATAAGGAAACTTCCCCCGATGTTTCTTATTCTGGAGATCCTATGCCACTGTAGTCTAGAGGCACTTTAAATGAAGTCCTATGGTCTGTTATATCATCTGAATATATCTGCTACCCTCTCACATGCTTTGTCTCAAACACTAGTCGTGAGAATAAATTCAAATCATTAAAGGAGAATTTTTGAGATGAATCTGGAGACACTTTAATGGAAGCCAGTCAAATATTCCTTTGTCACAGATTTGTTTACCTCACTGCAAGTATTTTATTATCACAGGTAGGTGAGGATCTTGTTGACCAAGATGATATTAAGCATATTGGGACAGAGATAGTGGGGCAAGCCTTGCAGTGTTTAATTAAGAACAGGGCTTAGCAATTATCTGGAAAAAGAAGCCCGAGAAGGAGAGGATCTGAGTCTTCTGCTTTCCTCCTTCCAAGTCCCTAATTCTGTCCTGCTCATTTTACTGGTTGCTAGGCCCTATTGAAAATATCTGGTACTGCCATCTTGATAGTTGCAGTGTTTCTAATGCGCAATAATAAAACATACTTCATTAGGAATGCATGGTAAGGGTAGGCATTTTCTTACCCTAAGCTGCAGATGCAGCTTTAACTCTGCAGCTACCCATTGAACTGGGAATGCAAGATGAAAAACAATGAATGAAATTTTTAATGAGCAGCTAAACTATCAGGAATAAAGTTAGCAGAGCTAAGAGAATCTGTGTTTGGTAATCTCATTTCATCAGAGAGCGTCTAATGTTAATTTTCACAACTGAAGGATTGTATCCTATTGTAGTAGATTGTATTGTAGTAGATCTTAACTTGGAAAGTATGACTGCAGAGTGAAGAATTTGAGCATGCAAAGCAAAATAATAAACATCAAAGGTGAAAATGGCTATTTTGCTGCATGGTCAGAAAACAATAATTAGTAGTAGAAGTCTGTGTATTTTTGTGTGCCACACTTTTTTTTTTTTTTTTATTCTGCCTTTATTTCTAAAGAAATTCTTCTTGAAAGATGTGATCTAAACAATCAACTTTACTATGTTCTCTCTCTTATTTCATAAAATAATAATTTCATAAATGTATTTTTTATGAGAAATATATGGTTTAACCAAAAATCATTCCATCCAAAGACTTGTGTTCATTTGCATTGGAAGATGCTGACAGAGGTGAAACCGGCTCATCCAAAGAGCAATAATGATTTCCCAAATACCCTATGGTTTCGTTCATAACAATCACCAATAAGTTAAGCAATAAGTTAAGGCCAGTTTCTTCCTTTTTTTTTTTTTTTTTTTTTTTTTTTTTTTTTTTTTTGTCCTACATTCTTATGCTAGCCTTCTTCCCAAGTATTATTTCACCTCCCCTCTGGCCTTTAAGACCTTAGTTTTCACCCTACCAAGACCTCTCTTTTTACCTCCAAAGATGATCTTATCTCCATGTCCCCTGGCAAGACTTTTATGATGAAACTGAACTCTTTCCGTGTAGTAAGGACAATAAACCCTCTACTCCTGTGCCAGTTTTTATGAAATCAATTGGAACTTTATAATTTTGAAGCCTTACCTTCTGTGCCTGGTGTGGTAGAAATTGGCCTCTTGCCTCAAAGTTATGAGGGAAAGCATCAAGAGGCTATGTAAACTTTTCTCTCACACTACAATTAAAAATAAGGTGGATGATTTGTAAGGAGAGCTTTCATGAGTTCAACTAGAACACTAAATGTAATTTTATTTTGGTCCATGGTTGAAGAAAAATCACTAATTAAGTAAATTTAATAGATCTTTGTGTAAAATATTCTCTTGTGTTCTGGGGAGTCAGTTAGCTTGTGACCTGTGTGTTCAATCCTTGGCTCCTATGGTTTCTCTGAATTGCAGCTCTCCTTTCTAGCATATTGAATGCTGCTCAATCACCTGCCAATTTGCACAGGGCATGCTCTGTCCCATTACCCACCCATTAATGCAGATGTTAACCAGAGTCCATCCCAGTACCAGCTCCTGAAGAATGCCACTAATTACTAGATGGATTTTTCACTGCTGATCACAACTCTTTTGCCCCAGTCTTGTCTGGGCACTTTTCCTTATGGTCTGCTTCTACAGTCAATATCAACCATTTTGGTTATAATGGTAATATGGGAGATCATAACAGCAACCTCACTCAAGGTAACATTCACAGCTCTTATCTGTAGTCATGTCATTGGGGAAGGTATTCAGTTTGATTTGCTGTTGGTAACTCTATGCTGTCTGTTTTCAATATTTTGTTACCTGTGTGCTTCAACATACCTTCTAGGTGAATTTACTCCATTTTCTACAGCACCAAGAGGAAGATGAGACTGACCACTACTTAGTTCCCTGGATGCTCTTTCTTGCATGTCGTAAAGATGAACATGATATTTGCCCCTTTTGCGGTCTTCAGTTATTTCCGCAATCGCTATAATCTTTTGAAGATGAGAGAACAGCCTCACAGTGGTATTAGCTGGACCCCTAAAGACACTCAGATACAGGCTACCATGCCACCAGCACGATGGCAATGGCTGGCACCTTCAGGCTTTGTTGGTTGGCTCAGGACCCAGGAGGCATAAAAACAGGTATTAGCAGTAAAAAATGGGGAGGGAGGGGGTGTGGAAACAAAAACAAAATGCTGAATGGCTCTGTCTACTTTCTGTGTGGAATTCCTTTGGCTGTGCACATTTCCTGGTCCCACTTGCCCTTTAGGGTAGTACCCTGTGAGATTCTCCTCCCCAACAAGGACTGCTCTGATGAAGACAAAATATGCTTCTCTGAAGACCAAGGATGTGACTTTACAATTTATCTTGCTTGCTTCTCATAACTTTTTGAACTCCACTATCTCATGGTTACTGCTGTCAAAGCTGCTGTTGACCTTTACGTTATCCCATTCTTCCTTGTTTATTAATAACCAGTCTAGCAAAGTACCTCCCATAGTTGACCCAGCAATCATCAGTTTATCAATCATCATCAACTGTTCTTGACACTCTCTAGAAATCTCCCAGATTGCTTTCAGCTTGTAAAATTGCCCTTTCTAAATATATTGAGGTCATTAATTACTGAACTAATTGTGTAAAACAGCTAAGTACTTAAAGTAAACTTCTACTGATCTCTAACACTGATATTTTTCCTTTAAGAAAATGCAATTGGAAAAAATATGCTACAGAATTTAGCATTAGAAATTAAGCACAGTGAGTGAAAGCTCACTCCAGGCAAGAACATAGGTAACCATGGCTAAGCATGCACTATTTACCTTGAAAGATGATTACACTTAAAGGCCATCAATAATGCAATAAAAGTAAAGGAAAAAAGGCAGTGCTTACATTATAATTGTTCAGTCCACTTGTAAAGCCTGACTGGAATTTTCCTATATTCATAAGCATGAGTTAGGTGCTATTTATTGCCTATACATACATTACTTTATAGAATCCTTAGAAGGCTTATGCTGAATTTGTGAGCCGAATGCCAAATTGAAGATATCTTTTTTTTTTATAATTATATTTAACACTTGATCTATTGGTTTAAACTACAAATTAAAAGTTCATACTGATAAAATGGGTATTATTAAATTATTGAAATTAGATACTTGTGCTACACTGTTTTCTGCAGTAAAGATAGTAATAAGACCAAGCCATGTTGTGCAAATGGCTGTTCTTTAGAATTAATGGATTTGTTGGACTTGTTTTGAAGTGGATTTTTCTGTGAATACACTGAGCACAGAAAAGAAGTACTAGTTTTGAAAATCTAAGCATGATGATTGACATATGCTTCTGATACATACATTAATTTAGCCCAGATGTGAGTGGTCATCTGAAAATCTGTATTTTTGTTGAGCTGTGAGATAAATATTGCCAAGAGCATGTGCATGTATCCCATGGTACTTTGTCCTGCTTTCAACACTTTGTTATGTCTTTTCCAGAACAAATGTGAGAACTTCTATCCTTCTAGTGTCATGGAGAATTGTGAGAAATTGCTGCAGGACTGATACTCATAGTGATTGGCCTGTGCTACTCCTGCAAAATTAGCAAGTTGTCAGCACAAATGAGTGGCTCAGTTCTGCTATCAAGACCCCCATGGGAGTCATCAGATTTGTAGAGCCACAAAGGGTAGAAATTCCTCTCTCCTGGAGGACATAAAGTAGGAGGCATATTTCTTCTCGGTGATAGAAGTGGCAGGCTGTCTCTTTGACTCAGAACACCTCCCTGCAAGCTTTCTGTGATTGGAGTTGGATTTTTACTGATAATAAGACTCCACAAAATAGAACTGGTATTATCTTCTGAAATTTTCTATTCTGAACAAGATGAGCAAATAACTCATCTTTCAGGAAACATGGACACTGTTCATCTTGAATGTTTTCAAAATGTTTTCCTGGAAAGATAGTCCAAATTATTTTTTTTATGTATTCCACCTGAACAACAAGTGGAAGAAAGCCCTTCCAGTTAAAATTCTTGTTCCAGAATGTGAAAACAAGACCTACTAATAAGTTTTATCATAACAAAAGTATGGAAGTTAAGAACTAAAGGAAGGTGTTTTTGTTGTCTTGTTTGTTTGGGGTGTATATGTGTGTTTTCTACCAAGGCTATAATGCTAATGCATACTTGCTGCCCAACTGCAGTTGCATTGCAACTAATGAGTCTTCTCAGATCCAACCCCTGTAGGAGAAGGCTGAAAATTTGAAACATTTGTTCTTTGATGAAAACAATTGCTAATTGCTGTATTTTTCTGGAATATGTAATTGACCTAGTACATAGCAATTCAGAAATTACGATAAAAGAAATGTGGAAGACAGGTGCATGATCACCAAGGAGAATTCCCCCTATACCTCTACTAAATGCTGAAATGTGCGCATCTATGTATACTTTGGTAAAGGCACAGGAAAATGTTTGCTTTGGATATGAATGGTTTGTAATCCTTTCATAACCAATTCTGGAGCTAATAAGCCTGTTTTGTGAGAAAAACGAAGAAAACTGATGTACCACACTGGAAAAAAAATTTGTAATGAAGAGAAAATTTAGGTCGCAAGAAAATGATCTTTATTCTAGTCAAATTAAAAAAAGAGGATGGCTAATTCACTTTTGTATTAATATGGAGAAAATAGACAACAAAACTTAATCAGCTGAATAAAAAACATAATCTGGAATGAAGATAATCAATTCATGTGTTCTCTCTTTCTCAATAAGCTGTTGATATGGATCATTGTTGGAGCCTCTTGGGAAATTTATTTCTACAGAAGAAATAAATTTTAAAAAAAGGCATTTTCTACAGGACTGCTTCAGATTTTGAAATGAAGAAGCCTTAAATATGTAAGCACTGCAGTATAAAAAGGACATACATGAACAGTGAAGCTACTACTTATGCATTGGCATATTTATTTGCCAATGTTTTGGACTCTGGAGCAACAAAACTTAAGGAACATTGCCAGAACATTGGTGTATCTTTGCACAATCTCCTGCTCTTATCTGCAGATCTCCATCTGCATCAAGGGAAGGTAAAACCTCCTTGTCAACTAGGTGCCCAGGTGAGATTCTGTGGAGGAAAAAAAACACTACTTCCTGGCACCTTATCAGAAAGCAGATGGAGCCCTGAGCGTGAGGCTTAGTTTAACCTACAGGAGCAAGCCTGAGGCCTCAAACCTTTGCTGTTTATTTCTCTGTAAAGGATAAATACTGTTTATGCTTTCTGTCACCCTCTTTGTTTTTGCCTATTTTCAGTTTTATTTTTTCCGAATACTGTCTGTGAATGACTAATAGATGGGAGGGACCTATGGAAACAACTATTATCATAGCGCAGGCATAGCGCAGGCAGCGAGCAGCGCGAGGCGGCCTCGGCGCCGACCCCGCAGCGGGCAGCGCGGAGCCCCGTGCCCGAGGCGGCTCTGACTCAGCGGGGGCAGAGCCGGCAGCACAGGCGGGAACTCAAAGGCCGCCCCCGGGGAGCGCGAGCGACCAGAGCGGGCAAACAGAGCGTGGCGCAGCAGTTTGCGCGGCAGTTCGCGCGGGCAGGGAACCCCTCCTAGGCGAGCAAAAGAATTCTGCCCGCAGTCTCTTCTCTCAGCAGAAAGGCAGGGGAAACCATGGTCTCTGCTCGCCAGAAAACTCGTGCCAGGACGACTGTGGCAACCCAGGCTGAACCGCCACAGAAGCATGCGGCGGTCCAGGTCACTACCTGCGAGGAGTGCCTGAGCTTTTCTTCGGTGCCAGGGAGTGGCGAAGACACTGCCTGCCT
>JAVCKT010098934.1:0-10320 GCA_032273925.1 Rhynchotus rufescens | reverse complement strand
AGCCAGTGATTTGTGAAATGTACAGAAGTGACAGCAACAGTGGTAAATTAATGTGCCCATTCAGTTGCCTTTTTTTCCTGTAAAGATTGCCAAGAAATTGAGAAAGTGAAAGACTGATTTATGAGGACTTCACAAAGAAAAAAATCTACATATGCAGCCAAAGTTATTCTGGAAAGAATCATGCTGCATTTTGTGAATCTGTCTTCTGTCACTCCCAGTTGAATTTGCTTGTTGTATTTAATGAATCACAAAACTGAATTCTAAGTAATCTCCTCCAAATAGCATCAGCATATTTTCAGTTTTTCATATTAAGCAGACGTTAAGATAAGTGCACCCTGTAAGATACTTTGTAATGTGATTTCATACAACTATTCAAGGACTGGCAGATGCACTTTTAATATTTATTAGCAAATAAATAGCCTTTCAGCAGTGTTTTTTTGTTGTTGGTGGTGGGTTTTGTTTGTTTTTAGCAACTAACATCATAGACTAGCTTAAAATCAGTAGTCTAACAAAGAGTCTTTTTTAAAAACATATTTCTAAGATGTTTTTAACTTGAAAAAGGTACTTTTGTGAAAAGATACTTCACTAAAACTTGACAGAATACAGATTTCTAACCATTATAATAAAGTTGACTCAAAATCCAGAACAGCAATTTAGAAATAAACTGTAAAAATACTTACAGCAAGAAAAGTGATGCTGTTATCAAGCCCTGTAAAAATCAAAACATTTTTCCTTTACAGAGAGGCATCATTAACTTCAGAAGAATCCATTTTATAACCAACAGCAAGTAGTATGGAAAGGACATTTCAGGTGCAGAAAAGAGGCTTGTAACACTCCTGGAAAGCTAGTGACCCATTAATTTTCCGTGCTTTCCATTGTTTTCAGTATTATCAAATAAAACTGTTTTAAAGAAATGGTTTATCACTCACTCATCAGTAAGAGAAATATCATCACCACAGCTCCCAGGCAAACATAGCAGCCTCAGAGAGCAAAGCATGAAGTTGCCTATTTACCAAAGTCCAGATCTGCTTAAATCTTCAGCCAGAAGGACAAGCAGGAGAGGGACCCAAGGCCTGTCCACCTGCTACGAGGCTGCTGAGCATGCAGGGGAACAGAGGGGAAACCTCAGTGCTTCAATTTCACTCTTCCAACACAAGACCAGCTAATAACACCTGGTAACTATAGACTGATTTGTTTGTCTATAGTTACCAGGTGTTATTAGCTGGTGTGGCTTTCTACTATTCCTTTTCTCTCTCTAATACAGCACAAACTCCAACAAGGGAGAAACCCAGGTAATCCACTAGAACAGATCCTTCTTCCTAAATCTTGATGGTTACTTTTGAATGCACATTATTCTGAGCATTGACATAGCCAACAAGGAAACTATTTGTGAAAAGTGACTTTCACTGGGAATTTCATGATGGCCACAGAAACAAAAACATAAGAGCAATTTTTTCCTACATTAGCTAAAATTTTAAGGAGGTGAGGGGACACTATTTTTGAGATAAAATTATTCTTATATTCAATAGGTTTTACTATCTGACAAAGTAATTAATCTGAAAGTGCATAGTTTACCTGAAAGCTTTAAGTCTTCTTCCCATAGTTTTTCCAAAGCCATGGCTTTCTCTGTGGTCTCAATAAATCCCTTTGCAAGATCTTTTATGTCTTTCATGAAAGCTAGATCAGGTCCTGTATAGCCCCCGGGAACATCTTCAAAGCCAGAAGTACTTTTCACAAAAGAAACAGAAAAAAAAATTACAATATGGAAACAAATAGCTCAAAAATAGGCTCACAGCAGCACTTCCAGTCTTTTTTTTGTTTGTTTTCCTTTTTCTCTCCTCCTCTAAAAACTAAGATGCATTTATCTAATTATTATTTTCTTCAGTTTATCAGATGTGAAATGCACTACTGAGTTGTAAAATCTTAGGGAAAAGGACAGTGAGAATTGATGTGCTGGAGCAGTTCACCTATATCAAATAACCCTATTCTGGCAGTAGCCAAAGGAGGGCACAACCCAAGAAGTCTTCAACATTGCAGAATGTCTTTCCTTGGTCTATCATGAATCCAGGGAAGAGATCTTTCATGCCTTGAACACCATAAAGCTCCAGTTTTCCTACTGCATTTAAAGAAGTGCAACACATAGCACAATTGTTAGCCAGAACATGAGATATACTCAATGTCAGTAAAGAGAATACGGTAATATTCTCTCTAGGTCCTGAAGAAAGCTGGTGCTTCAGTGGTTTACTGAACAGCAAAAAAATACATTATTAATTCTGCCACCCTAATAAAAAAGCAGTACATAGAGTGTACGCCCATTCCCAGGGACATGCCCCTTATAGTCCACTTCTATTTGAAAGACAGGAGAACAACACCTGTAATCAAGCACTCCTGCTTTACACGGACTCCCACGTTAAACCAGCATAGTCTAAGTAAACATTTGACTCATCCTGGGTTTATAGACACTTTGTTGCCTTGGAAACAGATAAAGACATAGCAAATCATTGTTGTTGAGAATAATCTATACAGTTTGTGTATGGTTTTACTTTCTTTTTCATATAGGGTTTAAGTACATTCAGTAACTCAAAAGTAATACCACTACTATCTTCTCCCTGACTTTAACTCAGAAGTTACAATTAAATTCACAGCATATTCTGTCTGTAATACTACCATCTGGTGGCTTCTCTAACAATAACTCAGGGCTTACGTCAAGGCAAAATCAAAATTCAGAGTATCTCTTATGTTTCTCTAAAAAACAGTATACCTAGGCTATCCCAAGGCACTGAAAACAATAGAATAGTCATCTTTAAAATGTTACTCTGCAGCTGAATTATATTTTATCTTATAGAAAGTTTGAGTTATGCTACAATAGAAACCTGTGCAGCAAAACACTTTTTTTTGATGCATCAATCCTAGGGCCACTTTGGAGAACATGGACAGAGGGGTAAATATATATATATATATATATATACACATCTCAACCACCCATATATAATAAGCCAAGAACAAGGTAGAGTTCTAAAAGTCATACACAGAAATAAGAGAATTGAATAGAGAGCTCAGGGAAAACAGATGAAGCAAAATACAGATTTAAAAAACAATACCAACAACATAACATTACTGTTAGAAGACTACATATAACATTGCTATAGGTTCTTAGTTCTTCTATAAATGGAAAATTACTAAGGTCTCAAATAATTACTGTGCCAAGACAGTTTGAGACCATCTATCATTTACTTGGACATTGCATCTTTTTTAAAAACTTGAAAAAAATTTTATTCTCTAACAGGCTGTAATTAAGAGAAAACAACGTTGTAAAACCTATTTAACTTTAATGTCTTACTTGATCTAGGCTTTTTTCTCTTTTTGAGTTCACTTTACTGAAATGTTTTCTTCCCAATGACTTAATTTGGAGAATAAAATCAGAATTACAAGTCATGTACAAAGATTTGCTTTTTCATTCAGATCAGATAGGTCTAATAGTCTTAAAAAAAAAAAAAAAAGGCTGCAAAATTATAGATATACAAAGAAGCATGTTTCTCCTTGTCCCTGATTCATATTCACATGCAGCAACTTTTGAGTAAAAAAAAAATTTAATATTAAAATACAGAATAAATTCTCAAATACTTCAGCTCAACTTGTTCGAATTCCAGCTAGGGTGTCAGATGGCAAAATCTGTAAAAATCTTTCCACTAATGTCACATTTGGGTGAACTGAGGGCAGCACAATTTCTCCATCATATTTTTTTTTCTTTTAAATGGAGTTTTAAAACATATTTCTGTTGTTCCGAGGGAGGCTTTTAAAGTCATCAATAGCACATAAATTCTAAAACTACTAACACATCTACACCCTGAAATATGAGGGCTATAAACATAGTCAGCGGAAAAAGATGTTCAGGAACTAATTGCACGGAGGACTTTCTAGCCATCAGCTTTTTAAGAACAAGTGGCCAGCACTCGAGATAAATTAGCACATAAATCCATGCAGAAAGCAATCAAACTGCTCTAGTTCCGTTTTCACAGGGTGTGTTTTAAGGCAGCAGGAGATTAAGGAGCAATCAGTAGGTGATAAAGTGCCCATTTAGCAACTGCTTTCTAAGTGAGAAGATAACTTAAGTCTGTCTCCTCAGCCCCACAGCTATCTCCTATTCATCCCTTACTTTCAAGAGGTTTCCTCACTACTTGTAAGGCTTCCGTTAAGCTAAGAAAAGGAGCAGCTCCTTCAAGTCGTCCTGCCCAATGGTCCGTGCATGTCCATGGCAGTGGCTGCTGGCCAGGCCAAGGCCCACGGGTTCTTCGGCTTCCAGGTTAGGGAGTGGAGGACTCAAGCTGCTCCCCTGTGAGCAGTTCCGATGAGAGGCAAAGGGGTAGAACGACTAGAAACACTAAACAAAATACCTGGTAGGTCTGGTAACTCTTGGAGTGCAGCAGCTATGAGGAGCTCTAGTGAGAGCTTTGAGGAAAGCAAGTTAATAGTGAATCTGCAGGTGGAGCTGAGAGGCAGTACAGGGGGATGCAAGTACCCAGGACATGGAAAGGTTTTTAAAACACAAAAACAAACAAAAAAAGCCACCACATACACACAGAAGAACGGTCTGACTATTACAGGAGAGCAGTCAAGTGAGTCTCAATAAATCACAGAAACATTATACTTCTGAAGAAAATCCTCCAAGTAGAAGGAAAGAAGCTACCTATGATCTACCATTCCAATTTCAGGTGATTTTCAGGAGCAAGTGTCAGGCAGCTCCCTCTCATGCCCCTGCTTCTGTACCTTCACTCCCCTAGTCCTTCTGCTAGTTACTCTGGGGGCTGAGCAAAAACTCATTTGGAAGAAGGAATGTTAACAGGAATTATATTTATCACATTCAGTTTTATGAGACAGCTGAAAATATTACAGAAGTTTTATTTTCTGAATATCTATTTAACAGGAGAGCGTATTTATTGCCTGGGGTGGATGCCAAGAGATATCCCTAGTTTCATGATTCAGCAGAAGTTAGACAAAGTGGCACAGAAAGCTATCACTGTCTTGCCAGCAGAGACTAGAAGCTAGACTACAAAACCAGCTGTAAGAACAGTCAGAACAAGTGGTTTTCAGATAGTTTGCCAGTCAAAATATCAAGTGTGGTACAATAGGGCTCTTCTGCTTTCAGAGGCAGGAAAGGGAGATGAGCACACTTCTTAAAAAAAAAAAAAAATTAGCAGCAGCAGTTGCTAAAACTAATAGAGAGCAAAACCACAACATGACAAAATGAATATCCTAGCAGCATGTAAGAGAGCATGCGATTAGAACCATGATTTTAAAAGAAGCTTTCTATATAATTTAAACACCTATAGTAACTCTTCCCTTAATCATGGCTTTCCAGAAATAGTTTGAGTAGACTTCTTTCTTCACACAGTTTTGACCTTGACAAAATTTGACCTTAGCCCTGTGCCACGTGCTCCAGGTGACCCTGCGTGAGCAGGGGGGTTGGGCTAGATGACCTCTGAGGTCCCTTCCAACCTTAAGCATTCTATGATTCTATGAAAATACTGCAAAAGAACAGGTCGCTGTATCACTTGAGCATATAGATTGGCATTTCCTTGGCATTTCCTAAAGCTAGACTCAGAAACAAATTCTGGACAAATTAGCCAGTTATTCAAGATGAGAATAAGCTTATTTCAGAGCTCATCTGAAATCTGAGCTATGATGGATGATGCCATCCAGACTGGGGATTTTTCGTAAGACTTTCAGCAAACTATTCAATCTGCCCCCTGACCCTACATTAGAAATTTCTCTCTAAAATAGCAAAGCCCCAGCTGTGCTGGATCCCACTTGGCCTGATCACAGAACAGCTTGGAGGCATGATACTAACACATGCACTGTACAACAGCTTCCTGCATGTCTGTTGCAGAAAGGCAGGATCTTTGCCACCATGCTGTACGTTGTGTTACAACCTTTCCAAACTACAGAGAAACAATCAAACAAGCAAAAATTTTCTTAAGTTACAAGCAGAAGTGCAGGTGCATACTTCTCAGTAGCTATGGGTATAGGTCTACAGAAGGACACTGCAGCAGAGCTTTTAATCTTCTTTGCATGCTTTCAGTTTTATTCTATGCTCCATCAAGATTGGGAAAGGTGTAAAGTTCTGGGAAAAAGCAAGGACGTATGTCTTACAACATAGGAACTCCTAAATATACTCAGAGCAGAAAAGGTGTGAGATACTGCAGGTGTAGTGGGATTGCAGAGAGCCTTGCAGAGGAGCATTTTGGAGAGCTTCAAGCCAGCAAATTCTGCTAATACTGAAAGGGGTAGCAGGGATCAAAAATCAGGGGTATTCAGAAATGGATCCTTTCCAAAATATCCGAGGAAGGGACAGATTTTCCTACAAGTCAGAACTAATCAAGTGAACAGAAGTGAACTCTGGAAGTAGAGATCCACCTGTAAGGACTCATCGACTTGAGGAAAAGAATGCAGGAAGGATTTTAGACTTCTGGTTTTAAACCTGGTTTGTTTGAGATTTCTCTGCTTAGAAAGATGTTTCTAATTTTTATGCTAATAGAAGCTTGGGGATTAAAAGCATTTTGAGTTCTCCAAGAAGTTCACAACAGGAAAAGGTCAGAAAAGATCCACCTCAACAATTCAGCTCCCCCTCTGAGAGGGTAAGAAAGGAGGTTTGTATCACCCTTTCCCCTTTTTTTCCTTCTCTCCTGTCCCCAGAAATTATCTTACCTTAGAGAAAAATACAGGTTGCTGTTCTGTAAGAAGTCATATGAGTCAAGCATAAAGGATTACCCTCTGGCTACGGATGCTTAAAAATGTTCCTTCTACCATGTGCTCCCACTCATGCACTTGCTGAGATTCTTGCTGCACTTAACAGTTCAGTACCTCAATATAGCTACACTTAAACACAGCATTTACTTGAAAAGAACATGGCATGTCTTTGAAAGACTTACCTTTCAACCAGGTGGTGGTTTTACTGAGAACTTTATGCACAGAAAACTTGCATCTTCATGTGATGTGCAAATATATATATATTAATCTCAAACTGGTAGCATGGTACAAACTGTACAAACAAATAGTTCAAGTGTCCTTGCAGACTACACACAACTCCTGCTTTATCCTTAATAAAGGCAACATTATTAATTCATATAAAGTGATATAAATAATTGGCTGTGGTCCACAGTAGATCCACAGGGGAAAGATAATTGCTATTACAGTTCCCATGCCAACCCTTCTCTCCAGCCAACACAGTAGCATTGCTAAGATTCAGTTATGTTTTGGTTGATCTCAAGCTGACAATTTAGATCCCTAAGGCTATTGGCAGCCAGCGTAAGTCAGAACATCCCTTAGGTTGATCTAATTTATAGTGATAGACCTGCTGGAAAAGACTGACCTTAGGATGAACTTTGTGCTGCCTTTTTAACGTTTTTCTGACCTTGGCTATCTGCTACTCATGTTATGTGGCCATTATGTTGAGTTTATATACATATAGAGTATATACATATATGAATGCATTTCATTTACAGTTAGAAAAAGAAAATTAAATATATTGAATAAGTTCCCTGATTCTTAAGTAGGTCTAAGACTGCCTCCAGGAAATTCTTTCCTGGAGACAAGATGTAATATGAGAAGCTTATTCAAAGTAGTGTAAATAATCATGTAAAGTTATCAATAGTTTATACCTTATTAAATTAATAATCTAGATGCTACTTAAATGTAACAGCATAAACAAGAACTATCCTTTTATGAAGGAAAAAAAAGATCAATAGCTATTATAACTTTATAGTTCAGACATATAGTATTGCCATTGCTAATGAAAGGCCATGAGTTTTGTACCAAGTTTGCAAGTCCACTTGCTTAGAAATATACCATGAGACATGAGGCATAGACTAAAGTATGCTCTTCCATGGCAGCAGCAAAGGGTAAATATCAGAAGGGCCCTCTCTCTAATTTTTCCCCAAAGCAAGTTTTGAGAACACTAAAATATTAGCTCCTCAGAAAAGTAACTTCAAGATCTTCTTGTATCAGTAACACTTTGAAACACAAGGCAAAGATTAGAAGAGGCATGATTATGGATATTTATGAATGTGGCAGCTGTAGAGAAACTTTAAGTCTGTAGTAACAAAGATTGTCACAGAATCACAGAATGGTTGAGGTTGGAAGGGACCCCTAGAGATCATCTAGTCCAACTGCCTGCTCCAGCAGGGACACCCAGAGCACGAGGCACAGGGTGGCATCCAGGCGGGTTTTGAAGATCTCCAGAGAAGGAGACTCCACAGCCTCCCTGGGCAGCCTGTTCCAGGGCTCTGTCACCCTCACAGTAAAGAAGTTCTCCCTCACATGCAGATGGAACTTCCTGTGTTTCAAAGTGTACCCATTACTCCTTGTCCTATTACCACTGAGAAGAGTTTATTCCCATTCTCTTTACACCCTCAAGTATCTTTACATCCTCAAGTACATATTTATCAGATCCCCTCTCAATCTTCTCCAGGCTAAACAGGCCTAGTTTGCTTCGTCTATCCTCGTAAGTTAGATATTGGAGTCCCTTAATCATCTTTGTCACTCTCCACTGGACCTTCTCTAAATTTGCTGCTAGTATGAACTGCTTGCAGTAAGCAAAGCTACCTTACATATTTAATTTCTTTTTTCCCTCTCTCCTTTTTTTTCTAGGAATAACAGTTGATCTAATTAAAAATATGGTCTTTCCCTAAGTTCGACAAATAATAAATATTAATAAAATAAGAAAAAGAAAAAAGCAAGACTAAAAGGAAAAGTTCCTGTGCACAGAATTTGTTCTTCATGTCTGAAGCAGAAGCAGCAAGCTTCTAACTGCTTGTAACAGCTGGGAAGAAAGTGTAGCTCTTACAAGGGAGAAATTGAGCGGACTGAGAAGGGTATAACTATTGAGGAGAGAGAGGTTTGCTGACTCTTGTCGTGACAAGAGGAAAAGGCAATTGTCACTTATGCCCCATGATAATATAGATTTCTGTACGTTGAATGTATATTTTTAAAATATTAAAATAACTCCTGTAAAATTCTTAATTGTACTCAAAGGAAAATATATTTATCATACTGTAGCACATCACCTGCTGTTTTCAGATTGCGGGAACAGACTGTTAAACTTTTGAATATCTCCAAAAGGTAGTGTTGCACTCAAAATCTTGAAGGAGAATGTATCATATCTAGATCCAAGCCTTTTATGAACTAATTCAAAGATTAGCAATCTAGTCAAAATACAACAGATTTTTTGTATTAGGCCAGTTACGATGATTCTAACACATATAGTCCAAGCTAATACAGAGCAGTTCCATGAATAATGGCAATGCTGTTACAGTTTTTGTACAAGAATACTTAATAATAGCCGCCTCTTTTCTTTGGTGTCATGCTCACCTCTCCCATGTCTTTCTGGGTCTGAAGGTCAATGGTACCAGTCCTCCAGGTGGAGAAGGAAGTTGTGAGCATCCTCAGCTCTTTGCTAGGAAGAGTTCAATGCAGAGTTTCTCCTAAGTCTTTGGATTCCCACAGGGCTATTTTATTGTGTTTTCTTATCACAGACTAATCCTTTCTATTTGGTAGCCAGATGAGATTTCAGAGTTGCACAATAGACTCCACTAAGTTAACAGAAAGGTTGTGCAGTGTCTGTGTGGGTTACCATGGATTTTGTTCACAGAGCTTTAGCTTCAGCTGATACTTCAGGTGAGGTATCACTGGGCTACAAGCCACTTGTTAAAATGAACAAAACCCATTTCAGGCCACCACAAGCACAGGGCAGCATGAGACCCTCTGCTGTCAAGCAGTCTAATACTTTTGGCCTTTAGCTAGAAACAGCTAAAGTTTAATTTACTAATTTAAATAGAGAGCAATCTTGTTTTTTTAATAAGCTTAATTATATTTCTCTCAAATCTGCAGCTCCATTGAAAAAAAATACTATAGATTGAGATTTAGAGTGTATACATATACATATATACATATATACATATACATACATGTATACATATATGTAAATGTATAATACATTTATACATATAAAAAAATAAAGGGAAAGCTAAATTCTGCAAGGTATAAGAGCTTGAAATATTAACATAGAATATTCATATAGGTATGGCTATATTCCAAAGATATGAGATGGAAATGCCTTGATTCAAAATATATAATGTAGTTTTTCCAGTAAAGTATCTTTTAAATGTCTTTTTCTGTAAGTATCTTCCAGTATAAGTGTATTTGGTGTATTTGTCAACTGCTCCTGTCAACTGTCATGAAGTTTAGGTGTATAACACACCTGAGATTAGATCTGTCTCTCTGCAGAAAGACAGATGCATGATAAAAAAAAAAAATGAATGTAGG
>JAVCKT010098932.1:0-10321 GCA_032273925.1 Rhynchotus rufescens | reverse complement strand
ATCCACGTTGTATACATCTAATGTACACTAATTCTGACTGACTGCCTAGAGCACAGGAGGATACCAGCACTTAAACAGCACCAGAAGAAGGAAATGGTGGCTTAGACTATTCTGCTGTGATGGGCTCGAGGTGAACCAGAGATTGTTATACTTCATAAAGAGGGGGTTGATTAAAGTTAATTTTATTGGCATTAGAAATTCCTAAGTGCATAGGATGGAGTGGTCACCCTGTGCAGTTGATTGGCATCACTGTTACATGGATTGCTTTTGTAAGCAAGAGGTAAGTTTCTATTAAGGTCCAACAAAAGCCAACTATTTAGAAACAAAACTTAGCCAGCCTAACCAGGGCTCTCTGAATTTATATAACAGCACGTTATTTTAAAGCTTTTAGTTTCATGAACATATGGTTGAATGAATGATGGGAGACAAGCTTTCAGGCTCTCTCCTCTAAATGTCTTCAGTCCTCCTTTATTTTTTTTTTCTGCCACTTATGCTTCTTGTTTACAAAATACAATAGAAAATGGTGCTGGTTTTGCTCTCAAATACTACACAAAAGGAAAGAAATATAAAAAGGATTTTGGGTCAAGAAGAAAATGAAAATGCATTAGTAGGAGAGGGGTGCATTTGTTTTATACAAATGAAAGTTCTTGTACAGTTAAGGGGAAAAAATC
This sequence comes from Rhynchotus rufescens, assembly GCA_032273925.1. Classification (NCBI taxonomy): domain Eukaryota; kingdom Metazoa; phylum Chordata; class Aves; order Tinamiformes; family Tinamidae; genus Rhynchotus; species Rhynchotus rufescens. The sequence goes on along the minus strand of JAVCKT010098932.1, from coordinate 9,650 downwards.
AGTTGCAACTGATATTTTAGGCAGGCAGAATGTGAAAAGACAGATTCTCTGCTTTAGAAGGACTTGATCTTTTGAATTAGCAGCATACAAATACTTAGAGCCCTGCCAGGGGGGTTTTCCACTATTATGATCCTTACAGATATGTTATGAGACTACTACTATTAGTAAATACGTTTGGTGGCAGATTGCATGCATGACAACTGATGGTCAGCTTTAAAGGAAATACTCTGGGCCTAGATTTGGTTTTGGTCTAAACTATAAATAATTCAGACTAACAGATTTGAAAAACAAAGTTACAGCATAAAACCAATATGCCCTTCTTAAGATCACTATTTAGACTATTAGAACTATGAGCTACTTCTCATTTGCAAGAAGCAAAGAGCATTAGAAAACAGAAATAAAAATGAAATTTAAAAAAGAAATGAAGCTTTTGGAAAGATGTTTATGGGTCATAAACTAAAAACAATCATTGGCAAACAAATGCAATATGAAATACAGCATATATACACAATAACACATTTCTAATAAAGTGCTTCCAATTTCATGATTCATAAAATAAAACCTTGGTGAATTATCACAGTTATGTGTTAGAGGTTATTTTAAAATATTCAGAGGGCACTCCTGAGAGCTTAATAGCCTTAGCTTATGTGTCACACTGCTCCCCTGAAGTGGGTAGTAATCAGCATTACCAGGCAGTCTTGCCTATCTTATTTCTAATTATGCTTGTGGCTTTTAGGTTCTTGTGGATAATCTGAGCTTCATTTTCATAGCCAAGAAAGACAAAACCCTGCCATGGAAATTCAAACTCCCTCTGTTCTAGGGGAAATTCCTTTTCATGGTTAAAAAAATGTCTACAAGCCTCTGAGGGAGAGAAGTTGTGCCTATTCCTGGAAGAAGGTCTGCTGTTTGTTACCTGACTGTTTTTCTTCAGCATATTCAGAGTACATCATGAATAAATTCACTTAACGACAAAATTTGCATGATGTCTCACATTTTAAATATGTATCTGGAAAACTCCCAGGTTTATGTACTCTCTGTTCCCAGGAAAATAGGCTCACTTGCAGAGACAAAAGAGATAATGTTTCTTCTTTGTGAAGGAAAGCAATTATCTCTTTAAAGATTCTAGGGTGTTGTTATGCTTCACCTCGTGCTCCCATCTAAGAAACTTTTGGGTTAAATCCTGGTGTTAGAGAAGTCCTAAGAATCTTGCCTTTGACTTCACTGGTACTAATGCTTCACCTTCCTCCCAAGATGCAGGAATGCAGAAGCCCAAATGTAGTCAGCTGAGTCACTTGATGAACTTCTCTAGGTAAACATCTTGCCTCCGCATGTTTTGTTCCTGCGACACAGTTTTCATCTGCTGGCTGTTTAACTTTCAGGGACTAAGAGAGGAGGCAACCATTAGGTGGTTGTTGTTGCCTCCCCTCCTGTGTGGTGCACACATACAGGTACAGGTAGCTCTCTGCCTAAGCTTTCCAAGCACAGGTGGGAATCAATTCAGCCTCTATTTCCAATTGTTTCTAATATATATGGACATATATATATATATGCCTCTATTATATATATATGCCTAGCTCAATGCCACTTCTCAGACATATCTGGATTTTTTTCAGCTATTCAACTATGCATGACCCACCACATTTAAATTATGCACTTAGTTATCTGTAAGTACAGGCATGACTGCAGAGGCAAGACTATCCAAGGGGAGTTCAGGGATTAGAATAAGTGTGTAGGGTTAAGTTTCCTTAAGAACAGCACATAAGAGCTGTCCTACGCCATAGTTTCCTGGAAACACATGGCAGTTGTCTTTTTCTGTATGTATGTTCTTTGTTGTGCTTATATTTGTCTTAGGGGGGAAAAAAAGACAAAAAGACAACTACAGAAGCCAAAATTAATGCCATACTGCAGCAAGAGACTGTGCAAGTAGTGTAATACTTTGCCCATACTTTGCTTGCTTGCCTAAATAGAGTCTGCTGTGTGCGAGGGTAGAAGAGAAAGGTACTTAGCAATCTGCTCAGTAAGCTGACCTTGTGCTGTGGCTGACTCACAGAGGATGCATGAGTCAGTTTTATTCATAACAGTGCATTAGAGACCACCCCCAAAACAGTGAGGGGCAATGTTGGGTCTGAGAAGGCTGCTAACTCATTCAAAGCACCTAACATGGACAAAGCCATCCATGTTGCATCCTCCTCCTTATCACCTATGTACAGCAGAGCTGTGCAGCCTGCCCACCAGCAGCTTTAGCAAAAGGGGAGCATGAAAAGGTGTCAGGGATCAGGACTGTGCTAAGGCTGCCAGGACAGAGAATGTGAATAGCTCCCAAGGAGCCCAGGGAGAAGGGCTGGAAGCCACAGTTTGGTTGGTTGGTATGCATGGAAACCAGTAGATTTGGAAATGCAGAATAAATTACAATGTTTTGTAAGACTAGCAGTTTTGCCTGCTGCAGATAGGTTTTAAGTAAGCTTCTAGCTGAAATTTGGTATTGCTGTGACTTGAAAACAGCCACCCTTTTGAAATGTCTTTTTTTTTTTTTTGATTCACCCTAAGTTTACAGCAAAAAATCTCATAATCAATATTCAGTACAAACCCTAACTGCACTATTTATAATTAGTTATCAATTACAATTACTCATCAATTAGCAAAATAATTGTGATTGATTGTAATCATACTTCAAATATTACTGGTGATTAAGAGCAAAAAGAATGGTATTTTCATGGTATTTTTTTCATGTGTTGTAAAACTTCTACGTAAGGTTTTGTTTTTATATTTTTGTTACATCATTTTATTTCCTTGATTGTTTAATTGATACTACTTCATACTACTTCATATACGTCTATGAAAACAAATAAGCACTTTTTAGGAGTCTCATGCATTCAGTCTGAGTTTGAAATTTCTAGAAATAAATAGGAATTTCTTCAATTTCAGGAAATTTTCTTTTTCAATTTCATTTTTTTTAATGTATCACATGTATTGTTTTGATTTTACATTTACAAAGGTTTTCCATTAAGTCTAGGCAAAAGATCAAGAGATTTGAGGAATTATACTGGGATATCTGTTGTATTTCTAAAGCTATGGTCTAATTAACAGTAGCAGAACAATTCAATTAAACTCTAAAATCAATGCTAGAATTAGGGATAATTTAATTCTACAAGAAAATGGTAATGATAATAGATTTATGTAGCACCCAGGATTCCAAATTGGGAGTTCAAATTAAATCCAATAGAGTTAAATCTTGGAGAGGAAACACCATCACATCATCTTGCAATTTGTTTGCACAAATCTTAGTCAATGGTGAGGTAAAAATCACTTACAGATCAGTTCCTTAGAGTCTTGGGCCAATTGAAACCTCCATCCAGAAAAGGTGCAAGAAGCAGCAGAAACTGGAGTTTAGAGAGAAAAGTTATAAATAAATAAATAAAGCCCTTCATATAGACTACAATTTCAGAAAATTTCAGAATATGTATTTTTTTTAACAAACCGCTCTGTAAGGCCAGCTATTGCTGTGAGACCAGCAGGGAGAGGACTGTCCCGCACCCTCCGCCTGCCCTGTGCTGCCTCTGGCAGTATCGCTGTTTGCAGGGAGACCCTGTGCCCGGCCCCTGCGGAACAGCCCTCAGATTGTAGAAAGCAGGAGAAAATGGCAGCTTTGGCACAAGCCTGGACAGATTCAGAACTGGGTGGCCTTTTATTGTTGTTTTTTCATTTTTGTTTTGTGGGTTTTTTTTTTTCCTTCCTCCATCATGAAGATGCTACAAATGGAGCTCTAAGCAATGAATTCAGAGTGGCAAGCAAGCAATCTCCCTACTGCCACAACAGGCAGATTTGAGCAAATCGGAAGGACAGCAAAACACACATGCCTGTCCTTCCTGCTACATGCCATATGTTTAATATAGCTGCCTCCCGAGGGCCCAATGAAAAGATGCAGGAACATTTGTTTTCATCTTTAGTTGTATTTAAAGGCATTATATTGCTGCCATGAAGAGATCCCAGTCTTGCATAAATAATTTGCAAAATCAGGGCCAGTCTCCAATAATAAAATGTAAATCATTTTCAAAATACAGAATAGGACTAAAATGTGTAGGAGCTTCAGCTTTTGCCATCCATCAGTAACCTGTATGTTAGTGCATATGAGTGTTGCTCAGAGAGAAACATTTCCTGCATGTAAATACTGTAATTAAATCCTTTGTTTTAAAGTTATTTCAAATATATTGCCACGAACTGATTTCAGTTCCACTAGAGCAAATTCGGAATACAGTCCCCTTCGTGCAATTAGCAGTGCGTGAAAGAATCTAGTATCTTGTATTAATCACAGGCTCTGAAGAACACACAGAACTTAGATGTTTCATATCTGTCACTTGTATTACATTCATAACCAAATGGATAATTACTTATATCTAAGAGAGTAACAACAAGACAAAATAATTGCTGGAATCCATTCTAGTTCAGACTCTAACTTTCCTCCTTTCCTGTGTGATTACTGGAGGTGTTTCATTCCCATGTCTTTGTATGTTTCCAAGTATTTAGCAATACTTTTCAAACCAAGAATGAATTCCAGTCCCTGCTGAAGTTAACAAGAACCTGCCAACTTTTCACCGCTGATCTTCTCAAGAGAAACACGTAATACAACATTGCTGTTCACATAATCACAATGCAAATACTACGTCGTATTAGCAGAATAGAGTCGCGTATGAAAGGTACCATTTCTTCTGCTTACCCTGTTCCTGAAGAGTGTTCAGACCTCACAGTAATGACCTCATTCCTGCGAGGATGAGACCTGTTTCCCTCGCATCTCTCCTGTCTTTAGGGAAGCACACAGCATGGTCTAACTGCACAACAACTATGGCAGTTGAAAGCTAGTAGTTTGGTAGCTGGCTAAGAATAGGAATACCTTGTTTCCTCCAACCCACCACAGACCTCTTTTTTGTCTCATCCATCTGTTCTGCTTTGTCTTTTAGAGCATGAATTCCTTGGCACAAGGACAGACGTTTGTGATACATTTTATAGACTCTATCAGAATGCGGTGGCCTTGCAGTGCTAAGACAAAACTGCTAAATAGATACTACTCCCAAGCATTTTGCTGAAAGCGTTTCCATGAGGATAAACTGATGGCAGTCATTGGCTATCTCTATGAGATAGTCCTGTTTATTTGCTTCATTATGTACAAAAATCCCTGATTCCCAGAAGACAAGAGAAATGCAAGGGAGCAGCTCCCATGCTTAGGAATTCCTTGCCTGCTGTGGTTGCAGAAGAGCCTAAGGATCTAACAAGTTTCTTTGCTTCCAATTCTTGGCCAGCCTGGTTACCTACTGAAGTCTAAAGATAAGAAAAAAAAATGTTTCCAAATATAAACAATCTGTTCCCCAAATAGCCCATCAGGCATCCATTAACCCTTCTCACCAGGCAGCCTAGTCATGCTATCCTTAGTCTGCATCTGGTAGATTGTGCCTTGGCCTCCTCAGAAAGCTGCATGCACACATACATGCTGCTTCTCTTGCTCTGCCTATCTTATTATTTCATTCATTGGCAGGTAAAACAAATCAATTCCATGGTCTTTGTATTTGCAGTCAGTCTCCAGGAAAACCACTCAAGCCATTCAGGCCTGTGCACTGAGCAGTGACTTCAGTATTTAACTGTGACTGAACAAGAGGCAATTCATTTTTCCCTCATTTAGCCTGAGTGAAATATAACCCAGGATAATTACTTTTGTAGCCACATTTAAAGACTATCTGCTGGCAGCCACCAACACAGTGAAACACAACAACAGCAGTGTTTCACTGCAGAAGATCCGGATATGAGTTCACAGATAGAAGATAGAGCCTGCACTGCCTTGTAGCCAAACTGAGAGAGGCCACATGACTGCATCTCCCAAAATCAAGGTTCACATGTTCACTCAAGTATGTGACACTCCATGGTGGCACTCTCAGAAAGTATGGATTTTAAGATGTTACTCAGTTGAAGATAAATATGGACTCTTTGCTTAGTTAAATATTAGTTAAAAACATAAGTATCAGATGTGTAACTGCTAGTGTACAGTTTTATAGAAAGGGAATTTATAGAAGCTATGATTTAAAGAATTTTGCAGTGCTAATGTGTACCAAATTGTATATTCTTTCAAAATAATAAAGCAATTGTGGGACTTCCTTGTTGCCTTCTTTTTGGTTTGAGCCTCACCACCTCTATAATGGTGTCATTTAGGAAACCATCAGTGTTTGCTTACTACTGTTGTCTATAAATGTTGCTTGTGAAATGCATGTAGCTTTAGGGGAGCTTTGGATATCTGAAAATTCTCTAGGAGGAGCAAGCACCCTGAATTAGAGATGTAGGGTGTTGCAGAGATGCTGTGGGGTGGGAAAATTAAAGGTCCTAGAGCTGGTGACAGGCCAGAGGCCAAAGTCATGACCCAGATGCTGAGCTGTCCAGAGGACAACTTTATGTTGTTTAGGTTTCCATCTACTCCAGTAACAGGATTTTTCCAATGCAGCTTGATCTTCCCCTGCAAGACTTGAGGTAGTAAAAATAGCAGAGGACTATTAATGCTCTTCCCAATGGCACAGAGTTGTACCATACAAAGCTATGGGGGAATAAAACAAATTATGCCTCCTTATCATTAGGGAGAAAAAAAAAAAAAAAAGCATTAACAGCTAAATCAAATAATGTGCTCCTAGATCAAGACAAGTTCAGAAAAAGCATGTTTGACAATCCTCAGCCCTGGGTCCTCGCAAACTCAGTAAAAAATCTGTGGCCTATTAACTAGATATGGCAGTACTATATTTACTGGGCTACAGAGGTCTTACAGATTCCTTTTTTCATGCAATCAAGGGCGTGGAAAACTACTCATACAGACATTTCACAGTCCTGGCATGGTCCAGGTGCAGGCTATACCATATGACTGTCAATGACCTGCGCTGGCACGGTGGCTCCCACAATCTTAATGCTCACAGGTGCACAGAAAAAGAACTAATGAAGCAGGTGCCCTGCAGTGGTGCCAGGACCATGGCCATCACTGGTGTGATGATAATGTTCTCTCTCACCTCTGAACTGCTCTCACAGCCATCTCTTCTTTCAGCCATCTGCAGTATTTGATGTACGTTCGTGGTTCATGGCCCTGGGCATGACCTCTTGCACGCTGCATAGCTTCAGAGAGGATCATCCCTCCTGGCTTTTCAGGATTTCATTCAGGGATGCCTTGTGCTTTGTCCTGCAATATGTAAAAAAACGGAACCTTTTACCTTTTATTGTTCTCCTTACTCTTATAACCTTACTCTAGGTATTTCCATCCTTGTTGAGCATGATTTCCAACTTTGGGAGTAAAATTCATCTTTTCTCATGCTTGCACAATATCTAACTCAATACAGCAAGATCTTTGCAATATGAACTCTATCTATATTAATAACAGAGTTCTGGCTAAACAAGAACCTCTCTCCATTAGCCAACTAAGGAAGCAAGAGCATAAAAACTTATTAGTCAAGATATGTAAGCTGAGGTTGGAGGGTTTATTATTCTAATGAGGAATAGGAAAATTCCTATTCCACTTTGTAATTAAAACAATATACATTATACCATCTAATTATATTTGACATTTCCAAGGTGTTGTGAGCTAAAGTCTGTAATTAACAGAGCTACTGCTGCCTTAAGCAGAATACTCAATAAATATTCATACATTAAATAGCCACTTACAATCTTTAGAAGATTGTAGAGGCATTTACTTTTCTTTAGCCTTTTGAAGATGCATTTTATATTTATATTTTTTAAAGGTATGAAGAAAAATGTCCTGTAGCTTCTGACATACTGTGTATAGCAAGTTGACTAGAAACCTATTCATTAGGGTTGTAAGCAGTTATGTTGGGTATTTGCAGTCCTTCAGAACTCTTTTCTTTTGAGGGAATGGGTAATTATAGTCAGAAATAACATGGTAGTCCTGTAGTGCACAGCTCAGAGGAGCCATAAGACAGTGAAATGAAATTTTTGTCATTCCTTGTTTTACAGTTAACAATAAAATTATACTTAACACAAATACTGTTTTTAGTAATGAAAGTTAACCACATCATCTATTTTAATAACTCACAATGAAATATCACTTCAAATATGACTTATTTATAATAGTTCAGTATTGCCATTTAAAATGGTTGCTTATCTAAGAAAACCATAATGAGAATAATTACTGGTGGGTAAGGCAAGAGCTTGTTCCCAGAGAGGCTTTTCTTTTCATCACATTAAAGAAATGGAAAGATACACAATGGAGAAGAAATTCTGAGTGCAAAGTGCCCCAGTTTATGTTTCCATCAGAGGAAATGGACCTTCGGGGATATCTGGATAAAAGGGCATTGTTTCTGAGAAGGGTAACAGACCCGTTGCTTATTCTTGTCCATTTAGCTTACTGGAATAAGGCTTGCGCCTTGCCTTGTGGGATCTGAATCCTGGTTAGGTCAGTTAGGTACCACTTTAGGATAATTAATGGTAAAAGATGCTGTAAACGCCTCAACACTACATGCTCTGCAGAATTGAAGCTGAGGTAGGCACGAGTTCAAACCCGTAGAAGGTCAGTGCCCAGGAGGACCCGTGGAGACTCTCTGCCTCCCCTGCACGAGTAGGGACGGCCTAGAAAGGGGCTGCCCCTGCTGACTGGCTGTGCGGGGTGCGCGACAGTCACTGGGGCCGAGTCCAGCATGACATGAGCAGGGACTAAGCAAGACATCCAGCTAAAGAACTTGACTCTCTCTGCTGGCCAGGAAGCATGATGCAAATTATTTAAGCTTTATACACTCAATCCAATATATTACAAATGTATATTTATATAGCATAGAGCATTTATATTATAATACATAAGGCATATTTTACATGTTGTATTTTATACTTCATATGCTTATTATAAGTTGTAATTATTATGTGTAATAATACATATTTATATATTATATAGTACAATATCAATCTAAGCAAGCTGACTTAGTAGTTGCAAGCTAGTGCTTTTCAGCTGCAGTTAAAAGTGAGGACTAGTCAATGTGGTAACCATCTGAAAAAAATAGTGGTGGGGAGAAGATGGGCAGGTGACATCCCATTATTTATAGATACCTTCACTGCAACAGCAACATAGGGAGGGAGTCATCACATCTCAGTGGAGAAGCAGGCAGTGATCGTAGCGTGGCCATCTTCAGTGAGAATTCTGTGAAATAAAAAAGATAAAAATTTAGTTGAGAATTTAGTAGATATTCTAGAAAAGGATGCAGGAAACTACTTTAAGCTCCTGGATCTCCCTGAGTGTCCCCTGACACATAGGGGTAGAGCTGCCTTATCTACTCTTTCGCAAACCACAGGCTGGAGAATCGGTGGCCTCCTTGGCTACTGCTTCCCTTGAACAAGCCCCTTCCACAGAGACCTGCTGGCACAAGCTTTGCCTTCCAGAGCCAGTGGCAAGCTGGGGTGAATTTATCCCCACAGGGACTAACTTCTCAGTAAATGGAAGTAATCATGAAAAACCATTAAATACCTAGACATTAAAAGAATTGTGAATTATAATCCTGGTGGTTCTATGCAGACTGAATCTCCTCTTTTTTTTTTTTTTTCTTTTTTGACAGAATTACCAAAATAAACAGGAAAAGGCAATACACTATATTATCACATATGCTAGTTTCCAAGAAAGCCCTAGAGAGCAG
>JAVCKT010098930.1:0-10323 GCA_032273925.1 Rhynchotus rufescens | reverse complement strand
TGTTCTAGTGAACACATTACTACCCAATACCTAATTTAGAATCAATTATGATTTCAACCTTCAGGAGACAAATTTTAGAGTGGCTTGAGTAGTTCTGAATTTTTAAGTAGTTTAGATGTTCACTTCCCTGTTTTCACATCATGTCTGGACACAGTAAATCTAGCAGCAGAAAGCAGAACACAGTGTAGCAACCCTGTTGTGATACTTTGAAATATATAATTATTATTCTACTGAATGTAAATTTACAGACCATAGAGGCAGGAAACGGAAGAAATGATCTAACATCTACATAACTAGTTCATATATGCGAATCACTTTTTCTAAGTATTACCATCATACCATGCCCAAATCATAGGTCAAAAAAACACGTTTGACTCAGTCTCAAGATAAACAGGTATTTTGTTCTCTCTGCAGACACTGACAGTTCCATTTAACAAGTTGATCAGGAATTCAAAAAATCCAATAGTTCTTCACAGTAGGAAATGCTATGTGTTTTTACTCAGTGAAACCAGTGCAAGTAAATAGAGCGAGAAGATAGTTGGAACCAAGGAATAGATGTCCAAACCCCTCCTTGAGGAGAAGTGATTCACCCAGCTTCCGAGACCAAAGATAAGTTTCATGTAACTGTGCTTCATCCACTGCAGTCGCCTCTTTAAAACCTCTTTGAAAAACCGGAGACTCCTGCAAAATCCAGGTTCAGAATTTCTCCTAAGGGTCCATGTTCCACTTTGATAATAATGAGGCTGATATTCCCTCCGAAATACAGTAAAAACCCAAGGGAGAGAGTACATCTGCAGTATACGGGATAAATCAACTAAAGAGTCCTTATTCCTCTGCTGCTCCTCAAAGTTTTGCACTCTCATTCATGTCAGTGAGTGGGGACTCAGGAGAGGCTGTTCTCTACTCGAAGACCACTTAACCCAAGCTTCTACCTGCTACTTCATGCAATATGCCCCTTTAACCTGTGTGTTAGTGTGTACTGCTGGCTCTGTATTTCTTTCTACATTCTTTCTTATTCATCTGTGACCAAATATTCAGTCCTGCAAAAACTAATGAGTACTTTTGCTGTACATATGGTTGAATGAAGAATCTCTTCTTGGGACCCTATCATTCCTATGGGCTGAGTTTCCAGATAAAATATTCTGAATATTTTTGATGTCTCCTCTCCCTTAAAAGTAAATGAAGTAAGATATACTTGGGATATACTAAGATTTCATTTCATGATGAGATTTTTCTGCCCATGTAGAAGCCCCCTGCAAAACACTAGACATATGCTACCCCTTGGCAAAGAGCTGACCCTGGCAGTAAGACAAGACACACGCTAAAAAAAAAGAGAAAACAATAGAATACTATGTGTTTATATAGCAATACTGTGTATTACTTGTCCTGTTTCTAAGCGACTGATTCTTTTTACCTCTATTAAATAAGATTTATTGTCCATGAAAGCAGCGGATACATATACACAGCGAGCTGTGACCCATTATGAATGTAGATGGCACAACATGAGCTTAAATTTAATAGAAGTAAAATAAATTTGAGGTTTATATGTATTTTATTTCACCATCCACTACACAATGATTCAGGAACTGCCATAAATCCCCAATGTTTAATGTTTTGGATAAACAATTGTAGTTTTTGCTTATAATTTACAGTGCCTTCTGTTTCATACAGTACATTTAATATAAAGCCAATTAGGATTTTTATGTTTGCTTGGCTAAATATATGAAATGTATAATTGGAGAAAGCAGGCCAAGTAATAAATAATAAATAGAAATCCACATACATTTAGTTTACTTTCTTAAAAATACAATCTCATAAGTGGGAGATAAACATATGGATAGTCACTAGGATGCCTCCTGTTCTGTCTGCTTGCTGCAGATATGTTTATGTGAGATCTCATACTTAACCAACACTTCTACAGCTATGAGCACAGAATGTTTTCTATCTAAACTTGTGGAGCAAATGACCAGTCAAGATATCCTACAGCTCTCCAGTAACATTGTATTTTCATGACATATTGCATATTCTATTTGGACTTAAGAGTGCCCATAAGTCATTACTCTAATAGCTTAATATACTTTCTGGACAATGCTATTTATAAGTGGCTCATTTATGAAGAAGCTTGTTACTAAAGCCTTTAAGAAAAGCCTGTCTGATCATTACAGAGCAGTGAGGCCACAGTCAGTTAGCTAGGCTGGAGTATATGTATGGATACATATATAACACAAGCATATATTTCGACACATACATACATATGTATTGGGTTATGTATGCGCATGTATTTTATACACCACCAGTTTAGCACCATGGAATTTGGAAACGATGAAAAAGCAGTGTGAATTTCTGGGTCCACAACAGTCGTCTTCATATGGCCATCAATTTTTTTTGAATCTGTTCAGGGAAAGTTTTCCAAAGCACATATGGGATTTATGCACCCATTCCACTCACCATCACTCAGAGGCATTTAGATGTCTAACTCCATCAGTCTGCAGGGAAAATCCCACTGTTAGGATTCATACCAGGCTGTTCTGAAAAAAGACAAGTGATGAGCTCGTTACTGTCTTGGCCTGGGGTAAATCTCTTCAAAATCCCACAACAGCTCACACATAGTGATAAGGCTAGAGCAAAATCTAGAGCCTGGCTTTTACTGATCAGCAGAGAAAACTCCAACAATCTCTATGGGCCTGAATTCTTCTGTGCTTTTGTCTAGTGCGAGAACGTTTCTGGATAGCTAGCTAACAGAAAGCAACCACGATCAAGACCTACACATTTATTCATTGTATGTTCCACAGAGACAGCCAATTCCACTACAACTATGCCAATTTCAACTCAGGTAGGATTTAAAATCTGAAGAGATATAATGATAGCTTGGAACAACCTTGATTACAGAGTTAATTTCAAACCAAATAGTTCATCATTGATTAAAAATTAATAATTCATGAAGCTTAATTATCAGATAATGATGGGTTTGTCTGCCATAAGTACTTAAAACAATTACAAAATTTAGCTTATACCTATGACTTAAGACATTATTTTCAATAAAAATGTATGTCAAAGCATTGTTTTCAAAGTGATTATTGAAAATTTAATACAAATGAAAAGATTGCTCATTTAAGCTAAAACTCTTAAATGACTGAGTATCTCAGACTTCCTTTTTTTTGCTTTACTAAGGAAAGCCACAAACAGTCCTTTCAGGTTAATAGTCAAAATACATCAGAAGCCTAAGCATCCCAGAAAACTCTGAGGGGCCAGGCCTTCTCTGACTTGAATGTACTAGACACAAGCTCATGAGCTTTCGTTCAGTTCCAATTCTGAAAAATTATCTGTTAGCTAGATCTCCCATTTAAGCAGAAATACCATCACAACACCTAAATATTGTGCATACACTAACTCCATTTTCTCAGCATTATTTAGATGCACTCAGTGCTTAAACCTGATGGAAAGCCATCCTGCCCATACCAATTAACCCAACTCTGCAGTTCCTAGTTGTCCTTAAACACTAACATTCTCTTTTGTGCTGTTCATTTGAATTAGTTTGAATCACTTCCCAGAAAATGTTTGTAATCTAAAACCTGCCTCAATCTGTTTGCCCCTACTTTTTCATTTTTAATTTCCCAACAGATACAAATGGATTTCCAAGCTAAAGCACATCACATAGATGTGTCATAGCACTCACAGCAGTTGTTAGCTGGAAAGACAATTTTTGATGAATAAAGGCCTCTCTATGCTCAGAAGAAATTCCATATGAAATTAACAGTAGCTGCTGAGTTGACAGTAGGTATCAAGTCTAAAATTGTATATCACATTACCAGAGAATGTCACACTCTTCCATGATTGGGGATTAAACAGCAATGAAAAAGACATGATGACAATCTGTACTTGAGTTTATCCTAGCTAGGATTCTTTTTCAACTACACTATCATATTGAATATATTAGATCTTAGGCTGTCTAAACGTGATGAGCATTAAAATAATTCTATACCTGCTGAGAAGCAACTAGTTATGCTTTCCACAAGAAAAGAAAAATGCTCTTTATGAAGGTAACAGATCTAGTGGCCAGGACACTACAGGCAAGTGGTTTGCACACAAAAGCGCAGAGATGCTGGGAGTTTGTCATCCAGGCAGACCAACTGCAACTTTGTGTCAGGACCATCCAGAACCCTATCAAAACAGTACAGTATGTGGGCAGCTGGATTTCCCCTCATATGTAGGCAGTAAACAATCCTAGTCCACTTACATGGTTCTTCTAATGTCTATCAGATGATACAAAAACAGGAGTTGTAGATAACGTCAAATGGCGTTTACGACAAGCCATAGAAATGGGTCTACAGGGATCTCATTAAGCCCAGCAAAGGCCAAGGCCACATGACCCACCTGGGGAGAAATAACCTCATGTACCAGTACAGGTCTGGGGCTGACGACCTGGAAAAGCACCATGTAGAAAAGGACCTGTGGCAACAAGTGGACCTAGAGCCAGCAATGTGTCCTTGTGAAAAACAAGACCAACAACATCCTGAGCTACATTAGGAAAAGAATAACAGGAGAAAGAGCAGCTACACAAGTGGTTTTCTTTCATGTATATATCAGAAAAGATAAATTGATGACTGCACTTCCAGGAAAACGTATTTTTTTCTTTTAGAAAATGTCAATTTGACTTCAAATGCTAACAAATTCTAACAACAAAACTGTACTAACAGTTATGCTCTTCTGAAAACCCAAGGTAAAACAGGAACAAATTTGAAATAGCTTGGAGAGGATGACTAAAACCTCTCCCTTCTCCCCAACCAGCCCCATTTGAAGTGAGTTAGTACAAGGTGCAGTCTCACATCATTTATTTCCATCATGCATGAAGAGCCTCTCCCTCCCAATGTTCCACAAGGCAAGGACAGAATCTACTTCCTAACTTCTGGACTTTTCTCTTTGCTAGTGAAAACTGAAAATGACAATAACAAATATGAGATTTGTGGCAATATTTTTCATGCTGAAACCAAAAACTTTTTACGCTATTTTAATGTGAATGTTTTAAGATAACTATCAGTTGCCATAGCCCAGGATCATAACAATGAAAATAAAACCTACTTTAGCATTATAAAGCAACATCTTGAACAAGCTATATAAAGGAAATAGGATGCGTGATGGCCATGCCTAAACTACATGCTGGATATTTGTACATGAAAGCAATTCCTGCACGGAAGAAAAAGAGAAACTGAGAGCAGTTTTTAATATTAAGTATGGGAGAACTAGCAGAATAAAAGCTCAGTAAAGTCACACATCACTGTAACAGCAAAGGACAGTCTGTTCATATGCAGAACTTGTCTAGAGGTGTGAATTTCGGACTAGTTAACTTATGAACAAATGGCAGAATTATCCAAGGCAAAATATATCAATATATCAAACTGATCATTACACATGAAATAAACATATCTCAATGGAGACTTACATTAAGCAGACAATCATTAAAAAGAGAAAACGGTACGGATACAGTTGTAACATGTGTGGTATATACACATACATAAAAAGAAAAATAAAAGACTTCTGTACATTTCAAAGGAAAAGAAGGAAAACAGAAGAGAAGAAACAAAAGGATTCCAAGGAGCATTCAGCAGATTCTTCAGCTTCTTAGTTAGCATCTTGTATGAGGAGAAAAAGAAATAGTGGTAGTTCCGTAAACACTTAATATTACTAGCACAAACTGTATCTGAAATAGGAAATACCTGAGGAACCCCTCATCAAAATCAAGTACAAGTAGGAAGCACAGAGAAAGTGGAACTAGGTCAATTATCATAAAGGTATGGGAAGAGCACGTAGAAAAAAATCAGAAAGGTTAAAGCACAAAATAGAAGGAAGTTAGCAAAGAAATCAAAGCTAACAAGAAATCATAACAGAGTATGTTAGCAGTAAAAGAAAGATCAAGTTAAGTGTCAGTCTAGTACTGATTGGAGACAGAGAGCTCTAAGAATGTTGGAAAAACTCACCTGCTGCTTATTATTTTTGCTTTAAAATGTTAACTACAAGCAGGTGTGTAGAACGATTAACAGTGTAGAAAAGAATAAGGTCTCAGCTTGGAATAAGGACTAAAAAGGTTAAAACAGTTCAGAGACTCATACTGGCTGATGCATTTACTGAACTAGCTGCAATTCAGACATAATAAACCTCATTAAATATCTGTGAGGAGCTGAAGAAACAGAAAGGTCAGTGCAGTGTCTATCATTAAAAGGAAGTACAGGAATAATAAACTAGTAAGCTGTGACAGTGTAATTGAAATTATTCAATTCCCAGGGGAAAAAAAACCTCTAGCACATATAAAGAGGCACCTTAAGAATAAGAAGTGGGATTAATCTATCACATGGATTGGTGCCATGGTGACAAACCATGTCAGAACAAGCTAATTCTAATCTAGGGCAGGTTAACAGATCCTGCACCTCGGCAGGGTTAGTAGGTTAGACCCTTACTAGGGGTTTTGACACAAGACAACCTGTCAACACCAGGAAACCACTGAAGCACGGTCTTCAAAAAACTCAGAGACCAGATATTGAAACTCTTGGCGTAAGACACACAGGTCTGCAGATGTGTGGAGACCAGCCATTATTCCCAGACTAAATACCTAGCTTCAATATAGTTACACTTAGGTGGAAGAAATCACAATTTTAATCAGAAAACAACTTTCCTATGTTATTTTACAAAATGAGAGCACTATTGTTTCATCTTTAATGTTTTTAGCTTGGATTTAAAGTTTCATCTAATGGAGATAATGGCTTGACACGTTAAAGTCTTTCCATATTCAATATTCAGATTGTATGAACTGCTGTTAGCTGTCTATTTTAAACTGAAGTATAAGCAAGAAAAAACCTCAGTGCTCCTTCATTTTGACTCAAGTTCGATGAGCCTGCTCTGTTCGATGAGCCTGCTCTATGATGTAAAATTTCTTCCAAGTCACCCCACCCTGAACATACCCGGACAACATTCTCCCTGGTAGCTAAAACGAACACACCATTGTGAACCAAGGAGTTTAGAGACTTCCAGGTTTTTGTGTCTGTGGGAACACCAGCATTGCCAGCTAGGTAATGCTTGCAGTGTGTGGGCAAGGACAAGCAGGTTGCATTGGTTTGGTAAATACTTATCAATATAGAGCTAGATCCTGATACTAAAATTCAGAGTCCCAGTGCTGTTCACACTCAGAAAATACTGCTTCTCCTCTCTACTGCAAAAGGAATATAATGAACGTGCTTGTTGAGGAACAGCATATGGAGGCTGATAGAGGGAGGAGAATGAGATTATCCTAAAGTGACGAGGAAAGGCAAACCCAGCATATCAATTGAGTGAAGCTAATGAAACTACTCAAACGTAATCACTGCCTAGGGAGGTTTTACTAAGAAATCAAGGGAAAAATAGCTTGTGGCCTGGCTAGATCAGAGGTAATATGAACATATCATCCTGCAAAAACTCTTTGAAATGTAGGGTACAGCAACTTATTACTATAACTCTTCATGCGAGAAATATTTTACCAAGAAACCACAAAGAAAACCTGACTGGCTCTTTAAAACAGATTGGCTGGAAGAATTTAGACATATTATTGGTTTTATTGAGACACAGATGTTTGGCTACCTATTTCCATAACAGCGAACGTCAGCCTTTCGAGAAGGGGTAGGAATTTGTAACTCCTTATTGAATTATCTCAAAGATTGTACATTGATATATGATGTGAATATGCTAAGAACATGTGACATTTCACATTTCATACTATTTGTTACATTACCACATTTCTGTTTTTTTAAACATAGTATTTTTCCTAACTTACACTATCTTTTTCCATAAATTGCTCCACGGACACAATTCTCTCCTCCGTGCTATCCAAGTGGCATAAACCAGGAACAGGCTGCAAAGTGAAAATGGCCATATATAACTTAATAAGGAGCCCTGGAGCTTATCACCAGCTGACATTTGTCAAGGCACAACATAGGAATCGATGACTAGATAAGGTGGACAGGGCCACACAGTGCTCAACTCGGCTGTTCCTGGCAGGAGGCATCAAGCAACCATCAAGCCCCTCTGATTTTCTCCAGGCTCTGATCTCTATCTGCCATACCTATGGAAAAGGGCAAAAAAGGTTCTAATTCTGCTAGACATTGAGAAGAGTAATGGTGTTTGCTGCCCCAGACCAGTAGTATTAAATTTCCAATAGCAAAAGGAATTTCATGTTATAATTGGAATAAAGCTTAAAAACATACAAACAAATAAAGAAGTCTTTGTTGTAATACTACTCATATGATCTTCATTCTCCTAACGCTGTATGACTACAAATTCTTCTACACACAAGTGCCTCTTTTCTACAAAGCATGGACTTTTCTACAAAGCTCCTCATTTTATGTTTTTCTGCAAATTACCATGTTAGAAAACCCTTCAGCCTGATAGATATTTCTTATGCCACTATTTTTTTAATTATCTGAGAAGTAAACAAGAACTAAGAGAAGCACTAATTAAGTAGGAAATCTTCTGCACTAGATAGCTGATGTGTATAAAAATTAGTATCTGTAGTTTAGACGGTCCGGAATCTGATGAAAGGAGGCAATTTGAATTAGCTGAAGACAGTACACATCGGTGGATAATTAATTTTCAGTTTTTGTCCTAGATTTCATTAGGCAATAGTTGTAAAACAAACGTGCCCATGTCAGGGAAAGTATGTCAACATACACAGTTATATTATGATACTCAGAAAGAAAAAGGAACAATACTAAGCATAATTACAAGTTAAGTGCTTAAAAAAGGAATCTTCACGAAAAGTCATACATTGTTCAGGAGTGGTTTTAAGATTTCTGGAGTAAATTAAGGGAATACAGTCCTTCTAAAGATATTCTAAGAACTATGAAAACTCCAAATAGCAAAAGCAATCTTTTGTTGTTTTAGGTTGGTAATTATGATAATGAAATAGCTGGCACACTATCTTCATAACACAAGAGCAGATCGTAGGTTTTCTAAATTCATTCAAGCGTACTTATGCTTTTATAGCTGAATTCTGCACAGGTAATAATTCAACAAGGAGATCTACATCCTCAAAATAGTTCTTTAGTTTTCTCATATAAAGAAAAAAATCTTTAATATTTTATTGCATATAAAAGTAACTGTTACCTGCTGTATATCAATAGACAGGTTTTGCTTGTGACAGAAACTTTAAATAGGGTTGCCATATATTCACAGAAGCCATTAACATGTGAGCATGTGTTCCGCTCAAGCATGAGTTAATAATAGTGCCACTGAGCAACAGTTATGACATAACAAGATTATTCAGATTTTAAGGTGCCTGTCAGATGACCTATCAAAGTATACCCTTGTTTTCTATGTTCACATGCCACCTTAAGGTAGACATTAGAAAGGAGAAACTCTCACAATACAGGTTAAGGTAGGTACTGTAGGGAAAACCATGAGCAAAAGAAGTCACATTTCTCCTCACACCATCAAGCAAGTGGAGCATAAAGGGTAACACATACATCAGTCAGATCAAATTAAGCATTTTCAAACTTACATCCTAGCTTTTAGAATTTTGACAAAGCATGGGTGTATCTATAAAATTAACCATACATTCAAATTTTGACATCAAAGCTCCACACCATCTTGTGGATACCTTGAACCACCATATCCTAAAGAATTTTCTTTTTTTTTCTTAAAGGGATCATTGGCTGACATATTAGTCACACAAGAACAATCACCAGTGGTTTTAAGTGCCTTTTCAACTTCACTATAGATTTGTTATAATAAGGTTCCCATCTGGAATTATAATCCTGGCTGGTTGGAAGCAACGATGTTCAGTTCTCTCATGGACTTCCTAAAAGCAGAAACCCAAGAAGAGAGGACTTAAAAGCAGCACAAATCAGTATAGACTGACATAGAAAACAGAGCTTTATTGTCCCATAATTAGAAAGGTTATTTGTTTGGAAAAAATAGTAGAAAAATTTTGAAGATGTTTCTGTACCTGAAAGACTTAGTAAATTCTGCAGATTCATGCAGATCTATGGAAATAAGTTTAAAAGGATTATATTGTTGAAGACTAATTATACAGACATCTGAACAGCTACTGTAGCTTGCTCTGCCTACGCAACATCTGTCTCATGCACAAAAATAACTAGATTGAACAGACATAACGCATCTGCCTTAAAAAATAAAGCCCAACCCAAATTATTTACCATATTCTCTACTTTACCTTCCAACTGACTAAAGGAAGTGATTTCCAAAGAAAAAGCCTATTTTTTTTTAAAATATGTTTTCTTTAAAAGTATGGGTGTCTCAACTGTGAGTTAAATAAAGCACTTACCACAGTCCATCACAATG
>JAVCKT010098929.1:0-10323 GCA_032273925.1 Rhynchotus rufescens | reverse complement strand
AGAGGCCCAGGGAGGCTACAAGAAAGCCAATAGAGCCCCCCCCTCCCATGTACATATGGAGGTCCAGGAAGCCTTCCTGAAAGGCCGTATCGCACCCTGGCGCAGTGTGCACAGAGGCCTGGAGGGGACACAAGAAAACCTCTAGGAATCCCAGAGCCCAGTACGCTCGGAGACCTGTTGAGGCTGCACAAAAGCCCATAGTGACCCCCAGCCCAGTGTGCATGGAGGCTTGGGGAGCCTGCACGAAAGCCGGGAGGGCCCCTGGGATGACATGCTCAGGGAGACCAGGAGAGGCTGCACAAAATCCCAGAGGGCCCCAGGGCCAGGTGCACACAGACGCCTGGGGAGGCTGCGCAAAGACCCAGAGGACCAGGTATCACTAAAGCCCGAATGGTCCCTGGGGCCTCGTGCACACAGAGGAACAAGGAGGCTACATGTAAGCCCAGAGGGCCCCCAAGGCTAGGTGTACATGAAGGTCCAGGAGGCCGCACAAAAGCCCGGAGGGTTCCCCAGGCCAGGTGTGCACAGAGGCCCAGGAGGGTGTACGAAAACCCAGAGGGCCCCTGGGACCGAGTACACATAGAGGCCAGGGGAGGCCACACGAATGCCTGGAGGGCCCCCAGTGCCAGGTGTGAATGGAGGACACCATGACAAGGGGGCTTCATGAAAGCCCCGAGAACCCGGCCAGTGTGAAGCGAGGCCTGGGGAGGCCACATGTGCAAGGGGACCCTGGGAGGCTGCATGAAATGCCAAAGGGTCCCCAGGATCACATTTGCATGGAGGCCCTGTGCGGCCACACAAAACCCCGAAAAGTCCCTGGAGTGCTGAGGGTCAGCCAGTTCTCAATCCACTTCACCATCTACTCATCTATCCCATACCTTCTTGCTGAAAATACTGGTAGATGACATCCACCACTCTCCCCTCATCTATCCAGCTAGTCATTCATTCCATCATAGAATACTATCAGGTTAGTCAAGCATGATTTCCCCTTAGTGAATCCATACTGACTATTTCTGAGCACCTCCTGGTCCTCCATGTGCTTGGAGACAACAGCCAAGATGAGCTCTTCCACCACTTTTCCAGGGATGGAGGTGAGGCTGACAGACTTGTAGTTGCCTTCTTGCCCTTTCTGAAGACTATCAGGACATTGGTTTTCTTCCAGTCCTGAGGCATCTCCCCCATTCTTTGGGGCCTTTTGGAGATGATGGACAGCAGCTTAGCTATGCCATCCGCCAGCTCACAGAGCACTCTGGGGTGCATTGCATCAGGAGCCATGGATTTGTGGGTATCAAGTTTCTCTAAGTACTCTCTGAGCCAATCTTCTTCTACTCAGGGCAAGTCTTCTTCTCTCCAGGCTTCTGATCTTGTCCCTAGGGTCTGGGATTCCAGAGGGCTGCCCTTGGTAAACAGTGAAGCAAAGGTGGCATGCAGCAACTCTGCTTTTTCTGTGTTTTTTGTAACCAGGGCACCCACATTGTCCACCAGCAGACCCATGTTTTCCCTAATCTTCCTTTTGCCATTGATATATTTGAAGAAGCTCTTGTTATTTTTAACATCTCTTGCCAGATTTTGTTCCAAATGTGCCTTAGCTTTCTTTATTGCATCCTTTCATTCCCTGACAATGTTCCTGTATTTTTCCCAAGGGGCCTGTCCTTTCTTCCACATTCTGTATACTGCTTTCTTCTGCTTAAGTTTTTCCAGGAGTTCCCCGCGCATCCATGCAGACCTTCTGCCCCCCTGCCTGACTTTTTACTCATAGGGATGCACCATTGCTGAGCGTGGAGGAAGTGTTGCTTGAAAACTAACCATCTCTCTTGGCCTCCCCTGCCTTCAAGTGCCCTAGAATGATAAGGCCAAGACCAGCGGCACAGCCAGTTGTTAATCGGAAATATTCGCCTTCTCCTTGAATCCATTCCCCTCATTGGTAAGCTAGAGGAGAAAGGAGAACATAATCTGAGCTTCCAGACCTTTCATGACCATACCTAGGGCTCTGAAATCTTGTTTGATGTTGCTCAATTCCTCATGACTTCATTAGTGCCCACATGAAACAGTAATGGGATAATAGTCAGGCATGGACTTGACTGCCTCTCTGTAGACAAACTCTCTAGATAGGCCTTGGTCTGTGACCTCATTTGTCTGACCTTCTAGTTCTAGGGCCTCATGCCTGTCGAACGCGATCTCTTGTGGGGGTGAGATGGGCCAGGGAAGGGTTCTCCTGAGACCTCTGACAGGAACCCGTTTCCATCACTGTACCTCACTTAGTGCTGTTAGTTCTGCCCCCTCCACTCTATGACAAGAAGGTGGTGGATTCTCAGATTGAATTGAGGAGTTCTCAGGGGTACCTTTCCTGGGATGGGTGCAGAACGCTGCACCAGAAATCTGTTTCTTTCTCCCGTTCTCTAAGGCTCCTCAACCTTCCACCTCCTCCTTAAGCTCTACCACCAGGCTAAGCAGGTCCTCCACCTGCTCACACCTAAGGCAGGCTGCGTTTTCAGCGCTCCCTGGTAACATGGAGAGGTTCAGATGCTCCCCACAGCTATAGACCTGGACTGCCACATGTTTCTGTGGCATTTCAGTCTGCGTTGCCTCAGTCTTCCTGGTGGAAGCTTTCTGACAAGTAGAGACCTTGGTGTCGCCTGATTTCCCACCGATGGAAGAGATCGTGGGGAGAGCTCTCCCTGACATGGGAGATATAGTTATATGCTTAAACAATCAGGGAGCTGTTTCTTTATGTATTCAGGATGGCTTTTTGTGACAAACTTCAAATGAAAGCACACAAGGAATTGAAACTTGGGATATTCAAGGAGATCATCAAGGAGATCATCAAGGAGAGAGAATGTTCACAAGCTTTTACACTCACTACTCACACCTTTTCTTTGCCGCCTAGTCCTCCTGCTCTGATCCAGTTGAGGTTACTAATTCAGATGTTAGTGGCAGTATTATTATCTAGAAATCTAGTAGATTGTGCTGAAAGCATCAAAAAGCAAATAAAAAAGAGATTGGCAGTACTGTGGTTCAGGGTTTATCTCAATCCAGCCTCCCTCTGCCATCCTTCACAACTCATTTGCACATTTTTCTATAATTTTGCCTGCAGTAAGGAACCTTTCTTCTTGGAAATAACAACACTCAAGATTTAATGAGGAGATTTAGCTTTTCTTTGATAAGGCAGTTGCTGTAATAGAGTTTTCCTTCCTGCATATTCCTAGAGGTATAGGAAGAAATTCAAATATGTTTACTTCTTTAACATTATTTGACCAGAAAAAAAAAAAAAAAAATCAAGCCAAGGATTGCTTTTACTGAAGGAATCCATATAATTTATTTTGTCCATTAGTAGAAGAAAAACAGCTATGAACATATCTGTAGGTGGTATGGAAATGAGCATTTGCTAATTCATAGTTATAGGAAATAACTGTGGTGTTGGTTTTTTTCTGTGCCAATCTAACATATCACAATTCTGACAGATGCTAAAGAAGAGTCTCCATGTAGCAGCTTGCAGTGAGACAGTTCTGTCTGCACAAAATAACCGTCAATGTGGAAGCTGGAAAAAGGGTGCGTGTTGGTAAATGCTGCCGTGTTTAACGAGGGCCTCCCAAATACAACAAGCTTCCTTGGACAGGCTGCATGCCGTCTGTCAGAAAGCTGCTTGGACACGCAGGAAATATTCTGACCCTTTAAAACAGACAGGAAAAGGTGTTTTCTGCTCTGTGGAACTCTTACTGAACCAGCGTGTGTCTGTAAGAAGAGAAAACAAACAAACAAACAAAAAGAACAGCTTTGCTTACACCTGATTGCTCCAAGAGCTGTCAGAAGGGATCCATCTCGGGGTCTTGTCTCTGGAAGAAGCTGCTGCTTTTAAGCCTTAATCAAGGAATAGCAAAGCTGAAGAGCCTCTGTGTGTCCCTTCCTGCCACGAGGCAGTGCTTGGCTTAGGCTTTGGTAACCCCAAAGTTAATGTTCACCCTACCAGAGAGAACTGTGGACTTCCTACAAGTCATGCACCGAATGACTTTGTATCTCCCACATCTTCTGCCAGTGAAATCTACGGGTTTATGATCAAGGGTTGCTCCTTGCTGTGCTTTGAAGGGATGTTGCCCTTCAGTCTCGCTCTTGCTGCTGTATGGGTGCAGATTAGCAGAAATGTGAAGTGCCTTCCCTCGCTCTGCTCCTGCAGCACATCTCCATTGGGCATCTCTTCATTCTTGAGTCGTGATGTTGTAGCTCTCTATGACTCTCCTTCTGAAAATAAACACCAGCTATTAACCTGTCTTCTGTTGTCTCAGGGTGGATTTTTCATCTCATCTCTCTCTGGAGCTGTCTAAGCACTGCAGCAAAAGCTGCAGCGCTCTGCAGTGAAGAGCAAGTAACCTGGTTCGTGTATCTCAGCGTCCCCAAGGATCTGCCTCTGAAGACACAGACCTACAGCAGTGGGAATTTTAGGGACAGATACTAATTCTTATTTGAATTAGCGCTGACTGAAGAGCTGATAGAAAACAAGGCCTTTCTCTTACAGTCATGATCTCAAACTTTATTATGCTCATTTGTTTACATAAAAATGTTTTCAATTTTGCAGAAAGTGCTCTCACAGAAGAGGCTGCCGTTCAATTAGGAAATCACTGTTTTACAGTTCAAATCTCAGTCCTTAATCTGAGTTCAAAAACAGGTATTTACCTTGCTCTGTACTGTGCCATCCCCAGCAAGCACTGCTGGAGCTCACGGGGATGCACATGCTGAACGCTAATGCGATGGGTCTCGCTGCAGAAAGGTGCTAAATGGGAGAAGTATTGAGCTTTCCTCCTGTCAGCAACGTCCTGCTGTGGAGCCTCCCCTGTTCATGCTCACAGTGCCGCCCAGTTGTGCTGGGAAGGCGGGCGTCGCATTTACCCAGTTGGTGACGCTGGGGAAAAGGAACCCTGGACTGATTTGTTTGTGGTTATAATGAGATTGATTAGGCGTGGGGCAGCTGAGATGCAGATCGAGGTACCATCGTTAGCCGTGTTTGCCCCATCCCTCATGAGAGGGGCTATCCTCTCATTGCTCCACTAGAGCCAAAATAAAGCCCCACGTGTGTCTTTTTACTCCAGCTAGTTTGTGCAGAATCCTCTGGGAACGGTTGAAAAGAGGTTTCTCTTTAGCTGAGGAATATTTT
Organism: Rhynchotus rufescens; assembly: GCA_032273925.1. Taxonomy (NCBI): domain Eukaryota; kingdom Metazoa; phylum Chordata; class Aves; order Tinamiformes; family Tinamidae; genus Rhynchotus; species Rhynchotus rufescens. The sequence goes on along the minus strand of JAVCKT010098929.1, from coordinate 5,177 downwards.
GGGAAACAACAGCAGAGACATCTCCCTGTTGCGTGTACAGCAGGAGAACATCAACCAGTGTGGTAATAAGATAATGTTCGTAGTTTCAGGTCACAAGATTTCAGCCAAACTTTGATCCTAAACCATCAGATATGGTTTAACATGGCAGTGGGGTGTAAGCTGCACCCTGGCTCTGCTGAAGTCGACCAGCAGAATCACCGGCCTCCACATAAATAAAACAGCCCCTAGGACCCTTCAGACCAGAGATGGACCCAAGTGTCCCCAGTCATTCCTCGATGGGTCCATATGCCATGGGTTGGAGGTTTGGGCTTGTGTGATTTATCCTTCGTAGATGAGTGCCAGTCACTGTGGTCTCGAGGTTCCTTCTGCAAGGACAAATGATTTGGCCTTTGGTCTCATAAATATACTTGATCATTGGAAACTGCAGTTATTGCCCCATAAAACCTTTCATCCTATTAATAAAGAGAGCATGAAGCATGTCAAATAGACAGTAATTGGTACAGGGCAGCTGCGCAGCACGGTCTATCCGGAAAGGGAATAGGCTGGAGCCCATTTTATTTTCAGAACTGTCATCATAACAAATGTTTATGGAGAGGTGGCATTTTTCCTGCTGGTTCTGAGTCTGAAAAATAGGCGGCTGGTGCAATTCTAGCCATTTGTTTTTAAGCAGTTGTTCAGAATGGGTAGAGAGGGGTGGGTTTCTCAAAGGCAAATGAAAGTATCCTTTGCCTGAAACTGAAACGAAAAACAAGCAAACGAGCACGTCTGGTTTGGTCTGGCCCATTTATTGCTTACATTTTGACTGCGCTTTTATGAAGGCAAGGTGAATTTAAATGCAAAGCAGCAGACAAATCCACACATAGAAAGATGAAAGAGTCTGAAGGCGTTAGAGGCAAATGAAATAATTGACTGTACGTATTGGGAGAGCAGGTGTGTGGGAGCTTCCTGAGATCTCCTCTCAGGTTTTGGCCAGGGAGTTACCACTGCCAGGAGCTGTGTATGGTCCTGTGGTGCTTGAGGTTCTGGTTCAGATGCTGCATGATATTTTTCCCTGGAATCTAGGTTGTGCAAATGGATATTGGCCCTGTTCCCTTTCTGCAGTGTCTTTTGCACTCGTTTGAACTTGCTCCATATGCTGGAGGTCTCACTGGGGCAAAGGAAATGTTTCTTTACAAGAGGCTGGGAAAAGCCAAGTGATTCTGCAGTTTTCTGCTTTAGGGCCCTGTGCCTGTATTGCCAACATCTTTGTGCCACTTCCTTCCAAACCACAGCTGCTTCTTGTGCATTAGTGCCCAATAGTATGAGCTGCTAACTACCACTCTCCAACATGTACTGGCCTCTCAGTATCAATCCACAACTGCTTGCATATCAAAAGAACATTATTTCTACAAGTATGAACACAGAATCACACAAAGATATTGGATGCATTAAACTCAGTATTAGATCTAGTACTTTACCCCTGCGCAGGTCTGAGTTGTTTGCATGCTTCCTGGGTGATGCCAGGAATTTCACTGGAGTGGAAAAGTACAGTGCAAGGAGACCAGTGGCACTGGAACTAGTCCAAGTGACAAATTGCTGCATCTCATTGGATTTTTTTTTTGTTGCAGATCATAAAAAACAAATGAAGAAGAAAGTTGTCTCGGGTGCGTATTCACTTTTTGCCTTCTGCTTTTTAAGATTCAGAATCATTTTGGCCGTTCCTCGTAATGCCGAACGATGTGTTGCTATTCCAAGCATGTATAAGCAGCAGCAGATTGGGGGACTTAGGACGGACTGCTGAGGGAAGGAAAAGAGCTGAGGCGACTGGCACTGTTTGCAAATCCAGCTTTTGATAATTAATATGTGGCTGTCTTACTTGTCGTAGGAACCAGTCCAATTTTCCCATCTTGAGGGATGAATAACATACCGGTCCAATTGACTGTTACTGTGGATTGAACAGAACTACAAAGAAAGAACAACCGTATAACTGTCCATGAGAGAGCACCTGGTGCTTCTCATTCTTCTCCGGTCTGCATCTTAATAGAAGCTCCAGCTGACCAGCCCTTCTGCAGCAGATTACAGGGTCACCTCTCCCATTATGATGGGGCATGCGGAAAAATCATCGTCACCTCCTTTCAGTTGCATAATAACAGATACCATAGGGCTGTCTTTCACATACCCTCTCTGCTTCCCAAAATACTTCTCCTGTGGTTAAATAAAACTCCGAGGTGCTTTTGTTGTACTATTCCCATCTGCTTTCATTGCTGCTGCTTCTTTTTTTATTTTTATTTTTAACTGTAAGGGAATATGCTGAGCTGCAAATGCTGTTCGTCACTGCATTCTTCCTCGTCCCTGCAGTTATATGTACATTTTCAGCTTGCAAAAATAACCTGTTTATTCCATTGCAAAGTCCTGCTTGAGACAATTGTGATTTTTTCTGTGCTGTCTCCTTCTAGTTTTATAACGTCTGGCTGCCCACCTGTGGTTTTTTATTCAGCTATGGATTGCACCTTTCCCATGAAATCGGTTGTGTTAGCAGCAGAAAGGAAATGAAGACCAGTACAAAAGCTTCTCTGTGTTGAATTAATTGGGACCCTCACTACTGATTTCAAAGGAAGCAGCTATAGAGCCCTAACCCTGCCTGACCTGAGACATCATTTCTTTCCCTCATTCACAGAATCACAGACCTTGGGGTTGGAAGGGACCTCTGGAGATCCATCTGGTCCGTTCCAACTCAGAACTCAAACCTTTCTGCTCAGGACCATATCCAGTAAAGTTTTGAATAATCCCTGAGATATTCAAGTGCATCCTCCAAATGGCATTGCTGGAACTTGTGATAGGCTCAACAGTGTGTGCCACCCTGGCTATGGCCATGCATGATGCTCCTTTGGAGCTGAAGACCAGGCTGACTATCTCCTCTTGGTCAACTCCCTGTTTTTCCATGGCTGGTTTCCAAAGGAATTGCCATAATATCAATATCTCTACTATATTTTCCACTCAGAGGGCACACAAATGAATCATTCATGCTCTCCCCTCCTCCACGGACACACTCCACTGCTCCTCCCAGATCGTTTCTCTTCTGGGGTCGTCTAGAGCCGCCCACCCGCACCAGAAGCGTGCCTTGCAGATGGGTCCCTGGAGCATTTGTAGGACACATTTATGAGTAATTATCTATCATCTAGAAGGTTACAAAAAGAGCAGAAGAATAAACCTGACCTGCTTTCTGCATTTATAGCTAAGACAAGGAACATCTCTAACAGACCAGAAGTCCCTGCAGTCCCCAAATACTTCTCTAAGATGGATGACTTACCATTTAGCACCTACAGACAGCAGTGAGAAGTGCATACGCCTATGGAGACAGCTGTGAGAAACAGATACGCCTGTACTAGTTTTGTACAACTCCTTCTCATCAGAGATACGAGCTTATCTGACAGTCCTTCCTATGCCTCTTTACTCATTTTTATCCTTTCTCCTCTGATCTATATACATCTTAATCAAGGTCGATCAAAACACTGAATGATGAACTAGCCAGCATAGGCGACCTACCTTTGACCCATTTTATGGACTATGTTTTTTCAGTTGCACATTTCTAGAATATCTCATGCTTGGTTTTGACACTCTGCTTGCTCCACATTCACAGATGTTTCCTGAACAGCGTATGCCAAAAACTTTCAGCACTGGGTTGGCAAATACTGCGTCCACTCTGCTCTCCACAGCTCAGGACTTGCCCACACGAGGAGCACATGTGGCACTGTTCCTTGGTCAGGGCAAATTCCTGGGATAACGGCATTACTCCCATAGGCACGGAATAACAAGAGTTACTCTGTGCACAGACAGAAGCTGCCACCCGACTTGGTGGTGACAGCAGAGCAAACTTCTTTTGCACAGCAGAGACACATACTCAGCTGGCACTGAAAGTCGTCAGAAATACACATGTAACTCTAGGTTTCTTTGAAAATCTCATAGTGTTTATTAAAATTCGTGGAAGTGTTTTAGCATCATTATTTCCTTTATTTGAACAGAAGTATTTTTGCTTTTGCTTGAAACAGTAAGTTGTGACAAAAACCAGTGTTTTGTCATTGAACATGACCTCCTCACCTCGGGATGTGTTGCTTATCATATCTGAGCTTGAGTCCATTGATACAGCTGCACAAAGCAGAGCTGAAAGAGATGCAGAGATAGGCTAAGCTTTTAATGTACGTTATTTTTATGTTCTTCCCCGGAATGTACAAATATATCTAACAAATGAAGCACAGAGTTGCCACAGAGTTCTAGATGCTACTAAAATACCGTTCTGGGGGCTGCTGTACTGGAAAGGTGCTCTGGATCCATTTTAAAGTTTAAAAACGGTTAAGACAGCACTTGAATTCACTTATTATGGAGTGAATATTTAACAAGGAATAAACAGAAAAATCTTGTCATCCCTAGGCAAGGGATGACAGGTCCCATCAATGCATCTTCAGGGGACACCCAGCTGGTAACGCGGCTCACACAACTTTACACCCTTATTTTTGCCGTTACACTACAGGTAACGCAGTTCACACAATTGCTTTTCTACTCCTGATCCCCTGTTACCTACTAGGCTCTGCCAGAGAGTGAAAATACAAGTCTAGCCTATTAGAGCTTCAGCTGGGTATGGGGACTCCATTTGGAAGTTGGTCTGAAATGCCATCTTCAGTCTGGAAACTGGTGATACTGTGATTAGAGACAATAATGTAAGAAGACAAGTGGATTTATTCTGTTTCCTGGGGCTTCCTCTTTAGATAGAAGAGGTGTCTCTATTTCCTAGTGCAAGATACACTTATTGCTCAGTACATGGTGCTTTAGGCTGGGCTTGTTTTGTCAAGAGCTGTTGCAGTTTATTTCTCCCAAATGCAATGGAGTCATCCAGATAGAAATCACTTGTTGGTTATTAGTGTGTAAAGCTGAATCTTTTGGGGAAGTTTCTATTTGTTAGTTTCCAGACTTGGGAAATAATTTGGAAATATAAGATAATTTCTTATATTATAATTTTCTAATAGCCTCTACTAAGATTCAGTGGTTGTATTTGAACTGAGCTTTAAAAACATTCAAGCCAGAGCTCATAATGTACAAGCTGCTTCACTTCCCTTAAAACTGAATTGGAAAAGGAAAGGAAAGGAAAGGAAAGGAAAGGAAAGGAAAGGAAAGGAAAGGAAAGGAAAGGAAAGGAAAGGAAA
>JAVCKT010098928.1:0-10324 GCA_032273925.1 Rhynchotus rufescens | reverse complement strand
CTTCCCTTCCCTTCCCTTCCCTTCCCTTCCCTTCCCTTCCCTTCCCTTCCCTTCCCTTCCCTTCCCTTCCCTTCTCTCAAACCAATTTTACCAAACTAAACTCATTCTCTTGTGGTGTTCTTGGAGCTATGCAAAAGGTTTCACTTACTTTGTGCTGTGTATAACAGAAAATCTTTGATATTCTTTAACTCATGGTAAGGAATTAGAGATGCATCCTTCTAAAAGAAGCAAGATCTCTTTGATATTTATTAATTGTTTAATTTGCTGTACATGCCTATAGCCTATATACTCCAGCTAATGGAAGCCTTGATACCATGCTTTGATTAGCAAGAACTCCAAAATGCGTTTACGGAAACGCAGAAACGGTGCAAAGATAGAAGATGTGAAATATATATAAAGAAATGTGCAGGAGCAAATAGATATTAGAAATTCTATAAAATACAACGTATAAAACTCAGCAGTATTTAATTACTGAACTATGTCCATTTCCTCTTTTTAGGCCAGCAGGTAATTCTGTCTCATGAATTTAAGATTTTAGGGTAATAGGAATCAGGATTCTGAACACAGGGTTGAAGAGCACCTTAAACCTACATTTGGTTTCAAGTACCAGAGGACTCTCTTTTTTTGATTCTCGACTGTATTTCAGACTGCAATTCCTAAATTTATTTTTATGCTGCCTTAAGTGATCATTGGATGAAAAAAAAAAAAAAAACAAAGAAAAAGAATCCTGAAATATCTGAGTTTTTTAATCATTAACTACACAGTTGTGATCCCTTTAAAGTTCAATGCATTCATCCATGTATACAGAAAACAGAGGCACTGCTACACAAAGAGGAGTGGACAGTTCTTGTCACCCAGCCAGTTCTGTGGGCAGATAGCTAGGCTGTTATTTTAAATAGGTCAATATGATTGTAATGTAAATGACATCTGATGTGTCAAATTGAAAATTGATTAATTTTTAAATCCTGGCTATTAGTTTATTTCTAAGTTGCTCAAATTGAGTCATTCTGGTCCAAACCAGTAACATTCAGGGATTTTATCCAAAATTCAATGAAATAGAATTAGCTCACTCTAAGAAAGACACCTGCCTTTAATCAGCCAAAGTGCTCTTCAGATTCTTCTGGGAGCCATTCAGTTGCTCATACATAGGTACCTCCTGCAATATGAAAGGTGGTCTAGGATTTCTGAGATATCTTCACAGCAGATATAAGAAAGGACCTCAGAAGATGACATGCTTTTAAAGTGGCAAGGAGAGGGTGAAAAAATATGGAAGATATGTTACTGGGAATCTATGTGTGGGCCAATAAACTAAAAGTCATGGATTTTCACTGACTATAGAGGGAGCTCAGACAGCTAACTCTCATGTCAGCACTTGCGCTTAATGATCTAGGTATACAGCCTGGAAGAGAATCGACCATATGGGCTTATTCCAGTTGCCTAGACATAGATGTCAGTGAGTCCTATTTGAGATGCAATGGGATGTCCTACCTGGACATCAAGCTGCTGCTCCAGAGTGGTGCCAGTTTCTCATTAATGCTGGGTCATCTCTTTCTGTCTCTATGCAGAAGTTTCTAGGACATCTTGAATGATACTAGCCATCTATGGCTGGAAATCATATCCTTGCTGTGCTCAGATCTCTCCAGGGCTACTTGATAATAAGCATGATTTTTCATTCATTGCTGCCCTGATATACCTGTATTACACCTAAATCCTAAATAGACATTTTAGTAGTGAATGGAGATAATCTTTAATCATTTATTGATGCAGAAAACTGCTGTCATTTTAATAGATTTTTTAAAAAGTTAATTTTCATTATTAGGAATGTTTAGAAAATTATCAAATACTTCTTTTCAGCTCTAATATTTTTCTCCTGTTAAAGTATAAATTCATGGCTTATCATATATAGCTACTGCTAGGCATATTTTGTCAGTTTTCAGGTTATAAATTATTCCTTACTTTTGATAAAATTATTTGTCTTTCTTAATGAGAAAGTAGCCTAACTTTTCAAATCTCTTTGATTATTATTTTCTTGCTGGAGTAAACAGAGTTCAGCTTGCTATGGATGACATTGGTAAAAGGACAGCAGACTCCTCGATGAGGTTCTGCTGGTAGCGTTTTTGTTTTGTTTTGTTTTTGATTCCTTAAGGATTTTTTGCTTATATTTCAGGGGTTTATTTTACATTAAAAATGTATAATTGTGGGCCAGGACTCGACCAACCTTGACAGGGCCTCAAGTATAGTGCTGCTGTTGGAGCAAGACGTGCTGGAACTTGTCGGCCACAAGCCCTGGGAAGGACAAGATAAGGCTGGATCGTCCTGACCAAAGGGAGCTGTAGAAGGGAGTATTGTTTCAAAGTTGTAGATAAACTTAGTCTGCTTTAGGTCTGTCGATAAGACTTAATTTGTTGCTCAGTACTTTTTCATAACCTGCTTGTAGCTGCTTTTGCATTTAACCAGTCAAGGAGTGCCTGATTTGAAGAAGCACCCAATCCGCGTAAGACACTCTACCTTTTGATTTATATAAACATGTGTGTAACAACAATAAAATGGACACTTTGCTTACATCAAGCTATGTCCCGTCTCTCAGTCGCGGCATATAATACTTTATTTGGCAGTAGAGCATCATTGTACAGAAATGATTGCTGATTCTCAGATAACTAATGAAATATGTTACAAATTATAATGAACTGCATTTATACATCAGTTCTATTTCATATCAGTTTAAGAAGGATAATCCTCAGACATTCAATATATGTTAATCAGTTCTGTAAAACACTTGCTGTGCTGCAGTTTATATATTTGTTGATTAGTTCTTTAAAACATTGATTTACACTTTAGAGGTTTTTTTAAGAGTAATAAGTCTAGCCTAAGAAAAAATACTTAATTATTTCTGTTTTCTACAAATTTCTACATGTCACTACATAAGTCCCATGAATCATGAAAACACCTGCATTGAATGTCCTCAGAAATGAAAACTTGCTAATGCTTTGCTTTGGTCTACTCCAGATTTCCTGATGCATGGTTTCTCCATCTCTCAAAAAATAATACATCATTTTTTCACGAGCTCCTGTCTCTACTCTTGGAAGTTTTCAAGACATGACTGGAAAATCCCTAATGAACCTATTCTGATCTCAAGCTTGACCCTTTCTTGAGCAGAAGTTGGACTAGAGATCTCCTGAGGTTATTTCCAACTTGCATTACCCTATCATCCTTTTAATACGTGAGAACTCTTGGATTACATTTAGCAAAGGAACTGGCAGCATAAGTACTAAAAAGCTGAGCTGCTGCACTTTGAGATGAACAGCTAAGACTGAATCTTTTCACTTAGCACAGTACTGTAATTTATATCATAAAACTGAAGATATAAAGAAAAAGGAGATCATCAAATTGTTCAGTATGACTCTCAGAGCAAGGACTTTGTTTCTTCTTTTCAAAATTACTAGCTACAGTTCAAATGGAAAATGGGAAGCCAGAAAAAGGACTGTGATTTTTAGAGTTGCTTTCTCCTTTCCATGCTGCTGTGGAAAGGAAAAACTTGACTCCACACTTTTCTTTATGCTGTCTTAACACAAAGTGAGGATCTAAAGCTTGATAAAAAGCTTGATAAAACATTGGATAATATGCATTTGGGATGAAACTAGACACATAGATCTCACCGAGGAAGAAGAAATTATATTATGTACTCAATTAATTTAAGATAGGTCAATACTGCCTGTAGAATCAGTGATGTTAGATTGTTTTAATTTGTCTTGGTCACTTAGGTAAACATCTCAGTTAAAGTTACTGCATGGATTTTATTTAGTCTGGATTTCCTGTTTTTCTGATTCCTTTCTCTTTTCATTCTCAACTTGTTCTTACTTAATTAAACCTAATACACTTGCTATGCACACAAGGAAGAAAAACACCAAGTATACTAGTATACTTGTAGGTGTTCTACAAGAAAAAAAAAAAAGAAGAAATAAAGAAGAAAAAAAAAAGGAAGAGGAAAAAAGAAGATCCTTATCTGTCATATCTGAAGCTTTATAGAAACTTAGACACTTTATAATTTTCATGCACTCTTAATCTACTTTGTGCATATTACACACTCAGACTTTTCTAAATTTATTGTAATTAGACATATATATTACAAAGGGAGTACTCATATAACTCCTACCTAATCTCTCATTTATATGCAGAATAGCAAAGCTAAAGAGTTTAGGATTTTCACATTTAATGTTCTTTTTTACCTAATCAAGTTATACAGCTTAGTAGCTCACTTTCCTCTAGTTCCCACTTTCCTTTTTTTTCATTTTTTTTTAATAAATCGGCACAGCCCCACAGTCCTAGCTAGACAGGCATTAATGCTGCTTCTGCAACCTTTCTCAATCCACTGATTGTTCTCTAAGGACACAATAATTTATCAGTCAGAAATAAATGGTGCATGAGAAACCCTTTTAAATTGTCAGTTTATGGTTGATACGGTGTTGAATCCAGATTAAATTCAAATGAAATTACACTCAGTATTTGTTTCCTTCTATCTTTTAAACTGGTATTAGAATCTAGTCTCTAAAGGTGAGGGATGGTATGGCCAAGTAAAGGTGTATTAACTTGTGAGCTCATTCACAGAATCAAGGTTTTACCTCCAGAAATGATTCCAAAAATTGAAAGGCTCATTTCAGCTTTGTTTTGGGCAACACACTCATTCTAAACCTTGCAAATGAAGATACACCCATCATCAGTTCAAGACATTATTTAGTAAAAGATATCATTTCTATTTTGGCCTTTTTATTATAAAAATTAATGATATTCTCAAAATGCTGTTTCTTTCTTTCATGTTAGAATTTTACACTCTACGTATACATGAGCCCAAGAAATTATTACTCATTTAATTTCTATATTTTAAAAAATAGTTAAACACTGCACTTCTTTGTCAGCTTTGAATATTTGTTACTCTCTGGTCAGATTGATTTTTTTTCCCTAAAATTACTAACAAAAATCATAATGTTTAGACTTTTATTTCTTTTTCTGGAAAGATGAATATTTATATGCAAGATGACTGAGGTCCTCATAAATTTTAAGAAATAGAATAAAAATATTATTAATTCCAATATCAAGTCATCATCTGGCAACTGTCATGTATGTATAACTTCACACACTCTCTTCAGCATTAGACTTATCATTTTTTTTCTTTTTTATTACTTATATTTATGGAACATAAAGTTGTGCAAAAATATCTAGAAATGGTAGCATTTAATAAATTAAATAAGAATTGAGAAAATAATGAAAGCATACCTAATAGAGAGAACATTCAAAGAAAGAGGAAACAAAAGCTTGGGTTTAGTGAAGAGTATCTTACACAGCACATTATTGCTCAAACTACACCAGAGAGGAAAATGTGTTCAGTACAACATTTTTAGATGGTTATTAGGATGTTCGATCTTCACAGCCTTCTTAGTAGCACTGGGATCCAAGCCAGATTTCCTGCTAACAGTAAAATAAACCTGTAAGTTTGAAGGGATGTAGCTTGCTTCATCTAATGAAGTCTGCACTTTTTCTTCTGCACACCTGCCTGTAATACTGAACAAAGGGATTTACAATTTTTTGTGAATTTGTGTTTTGAACAATGATAACATCGTGGATGATGTTACAAAGAAGTGCTGTGTTTTTCAGCTGTGCACAAACAGTAAAGTATAAACAAGCAGATAGTAAAATAAGAAATTAGTCATATTTTGAAAATTTTGTGTTGCATTAAAGATGTTCTCATATTTTGTTATGAGAGTAGTAGTTTTTACTAGGGTTAACATTAAGGTAAACCAGATGAAAAACGTAAAATCCTGACAGAAGTACTTGTTTCTATCTACACTTTGAATTCCGTACTTTTTTTTTGAAAATAAGGCAGCCCTTTGTGTTTCAGTTCGTCACATAACATTTGCAATAGAAAAGTCAAAGAAAGTCTGTGATGATAGAAAGATAATAGCTAAACAATTATTATGTTAGTTCTTGCTCTGAATCTTGACAGATACAAAGCAAAGCTTACTAAAGATATTTGCTATTTTCAGACTTACAAAACAAACCTTCTGCAAGGAAATGTGATAGATTTTCTCAAATGTCATAGTAAGCAATGAAAATGAAGACTCTCTTTTCTTATATTAGCACCATTAGTTTGCATGATTTCTTAGGATAAGTTGGTCACAGTCTGGTAGATAATAGTATCTATATAGTTGGTTCCTAGTGTACAATAAAAACATGTTAAAAAGAGCATAAAAATAAACAAGTGAATACTGAACATTTATTAAATCTTTTAATGGCATTATTAATTTATACTTAAAGACTGCATGAAATTATTTTAAGAAATACTAATGAATCTGTCCTCAGAGACAGGTAGTGCTTTGCAGTTTGATTTAAAGGTGAAGACATTAAAATGTGCAGTATGAAGCCTTAATATTTTCAATACTTATACATGTGAGAAAGCTGTTCATAACTTTACCACATTTTAACTTTCAGGATTGAAATTTTCTATAGCGAGCCTCTGACTCAGGCTATTTATTGTGAAAAGAAAAGAAAGGAGGAGAAAAAAAGAAGGAAGATGAAAGGGCAAGGACAAGAGAATGTCTTAGAGAAAGATGATTGTGTTGAAAAGCTTACTCTTAAAATTAAAAAATCTTGAATTTATATCTTTACATGCTGCTACCTCCACAGTTTTCAGAAGGATCTCTGTATTGATAGTATTCCTTTTGCTGTATAGATACGCAAGAACTAAAGAAAAGGAGTAGGAACAACCAGAGAAGGTTCACTAACCAGATTGAACACTGTGTTTTAAAAACACGGAATGTGTTAAAAGCACACTCCGTGCTCTGAATATTCAAGGAAAATGGCCTGGAGGAAACTGTTACTGATTAGGAAGCATTATGACACAGATATGGACACGACTGAAAGGAAAAACATAAAGTGGAGGAAAATATGTGAAAAATTCAGAAGCTTCTATGCCTATTAATATGCTATTTGTATCAAGTAGGTCTGAGACTCTCTGGCAAAATCTGTTCATCTGTTTTTGGCTTCTGCTCTTAGTTATTTGACTATAGTAGTTTATAGCTATGTAGCAGATTTCAAAATTTCAATCCTGCTGGAGAGCACATGATCTAATTTTTGATATTTGAAGATGTTGCTTACTTTTGATTTAGCACAGTGTCCGATCTATCTAATTACATGCCTAATCTCAGTACCACTTCACTGGAATGTTTTGCTCCTGGTATGGTGGCAGTGTACAGTGATTTCAGGCATGCTCAGAAGTTTCTTCTGAAGTCAAGGATCAGAGTCTACAACCTTTGTTGGCTTTCAGAGGACAATTTTGGCATTTCTCTCTTTATTGACTCTTCAGTGAATTTAAGCACCATCAGAGAACAAGTAGTCCATTTAAATTATGAAGGGCTATGTCTGCATAAATAAGATTGTTTCCTGAACTATATTACAAAATCAATATAAACAATAGTGGCAAAAGACCTATGACACCTTTCTTTTTTGACATCTTTATAACTTTTTCTCTTTTTTTTTTCCCATTTCCTTTTTTCTTTTTTTTTTTTCCCCAAGAATCTAACTTCAAATAAACAAATAAACAAATAAACAAATAAAGTTAGGAAACATATATATATATTTATATTTGCTTAGGATATAGTATTGCCTGGTATTTACTGTGATATCCTGTGGTATAACGAGAATCTCCTAAGAATGAGAAATACATAGGCCAGATGAGTTACGCTTCTTGGGTGATGATACCAACATCTTCCCTGACAGATCCACTCCTATCTGATTGCTACTATTACATTCAACACCGGAAATACCAGAAAGCTAATTTTCTCCTGAAGTAGGATTAATTTATTTTTCAAAAACTCTAACTCTGGAAGAAGTATGACAGGCCTGGAGATGAAAGATCATTAGCAATTTAGCAGTATAAACTGAAAGAGATGTGGATTTTCCCATTGCGTAAATAAAGCAATAATATCTGGGTCACTGTCATGGAACTTAGTGATTTAAAAACTTTTCTAGTTTATAACATTAATATACGCATCTAGATAGAAGAGCTGCTATTAAGCAACTTCCTAAACACTTTCAAACTTTCATGTTTAAATGATTCCCAAAGGATATATATGTTTATATATTCTTCCTTGTTGGGGATATAATCAGTGACTTAATTGACTCTAATTAAATATGTCTAATGTGAACAGGTTCTCTCAAGTGCCCCCAGTATATCAGTCACAGTTTTGTGCCTGTGAAAAGAAGAAAGCTGATAGCAGGAAGAGTAGTAAAGACCTGAATCTTTTCCCTTATTATTGCAAGAGTTCTTTTCACACTTCATTCTTCTTTAAAATCAAATCACGTTTTTGGTATTGACCTCCTGATTATAGTGTAAAGAAATGTATCTGTGTTGTAAAATCTGCCAACTGGAAATCATAGACTATTTTAGTGATGTTAGAAGATGACTAATAATAATCTTGTATTATGCATATTAAAATGTGTGTCTCAGTAAGACAGTCTGAAATTAACATGTTGTAAATTTTTCATTTATATTTCAAAGTTATTTGGTACTTTTACAAATATTGGGCAGGACTTATATTTGTATCATTACATGTTTGTTTTGTTTGAATAATTTAAAGTCTTTGCGCAGTAATCATTTCTATAATCCCTATTATATATTCTATATTGGTATTAATATTGATGTGGATAGTTAGGTAAGTGTTAGAAATGTAGAATATTGTTTTCCTTGGAGTAAGGATGTATGAAGCAAGTAACAAGCGTAATTTGGTTATATTATGTGACAAAAATTGTAAATCCAAGTTGCAATGAATTAGGTTGTTATAAGGCGTTTAGAATTAGATTTTAGTACCTAACCTTTTATAGCTATTCTTTTCTAAAAGGGTTCAAATCTCAGTCCCTAATGGTTCAATACATTTATCCCAACACAGACATCTAGTGCTATGTGAAAAATCTAGATTCTCTGAAACGTGTTAATACATGTTAATACATGCCCTTCAAGAAGAGCAGCTGAAAAACATATGGAATATCCTAGAATATTTAAAATGGTATTAGATGTCTGTGTTTAGGCAACTTAGTCAAAGACAAAGGTGCATTCATAGCATATAAGAAATACAATATATCTAGAGGGCTTGTTTTTGTTTTTTTTTTGGTTTGTTTGTTTGTTTTTTACCTTGGTTACCAATGTAATATTAAAATGATTAAATATTGGTTAGGTAGAAGCAATTCTAAGTAAGTAGAATAATTTTACTACTATCACTTAGCTAGAAATAGTAAGGATTTTTCAGGGATGAATACAGTAACCTAAAAATTCAGATAGAACTCCACTCTTTCTACTGGAGAATACTGTACTGAGTATTCTATCAGAGATTGGGGGGGGGGGGGGGGGAAAAAAACCCACAGTTTTGTATAAAAATTTTTTTATATAAAAAAAAATAAATATTATTTTTTATTTTTAAAATAAATTTACACTGCATAAAGTAATCTCTTGATAATCTAAATCTAACCGTGTGTGGGTACATGCTGATAGAATCCATCTGTGCCAAGCTGTGTCTTATGCATTATTAACTCTTGCTGTGCATATGTAAAACAGTATGACAATAAAAATGTTCATTCTCAGCAAAATGAATAAGTCCAGTCATTTGTAGATAGAAGGCTATTTAGTCTAAGATTAAGGGGAAAAAAATGGAGATCTAAGAGTGAGTGGGTAGGATGTAAGACTGAATAATGATTATCTCTAAGAAATCAGAAAATAGAATGATCTACAAATTAAAAGAAAAAATATAGGGAAAAAAAACTTAAGTGCAATATGAAAATAGAGGTCTATGTGAGAAGCTCCTTACAAAGAGTCTTTAGCCTCTTTGTCTTTTTTGATGTAGATACAAAAACTAGAAAAGCATGGAAATATGTGGAATATGAACATGAATAAGGCTGAGAAAAAGAAAACTATTTGTGCTTTATATTGCATCAAGGGCTTGACTAAGATTAAGGCAGGTGTGTTGAAGCTTAGAAAAACTGAACTTGTAAGCAAAGAACTGACAGTAAAGCCTGATCCAGTTAAGAAAGGGATAAAGTTCAAAATAAGGGAACTGAGGCATATCAGTGAATGGCAATGTGGGAGACTTTTGGAAGGGGAAGGAAGCCTTAAAAGAATAGAGATAGAAAAGGACTAGAACCACCACTGAAAAGGAGCTCCGCAAACTTTGAAAATTATTGCCTTAATAATAGAAGAGAGCAATACATCAAGGGGTCTTGAACATTAGGAGTGGAATATGTTTAAGAAAGGACTGGACACATCCCACCAGATCTAACAAGA
>JAVCKT010098927.1:0-10327 GCA_032273925.1 Rhynchotus rufescens | reverse complement strand
TCTTAGGGTTTTTTTTTTTTTTTTTTCTTTTGATGAGATGTCCTGACATTTTGTTTAAACCAAGTTTGCACTACTTTTCAGGTTATTTCTGTGAGTTACTCTCAGGTTTGTTCTAGGAGATGTTAGAGATGTCCCACCCAATCCTGCTACTTAGGTACTATTTTTCTGACAGAATGAAAATCAAATACACAGCTTTGATTTAGAAGTGCTAAGAATAGGCTTAATCCAGATCTGAAAGCTGTAATCCAGAGTGATAGAGAAGGCAGAAGGAACAAAATGAGTGGCTTACTGACACCTGCTCTGACAGAGGAGGAAGCCAAAGTTAAACACAAACTATTTCAGAGATGGAAAAGAAGTGGCTACATCCTTATAGCCGGAGTCATTGTTTTTTTCCTATACTAGGTGTTTCTGTTCTCCCCTGTATTTGAGCTAAATCTTAATTCTGTGTTAATCCAGTCACTCAGTGATTGATCTAAATGTATAGCATGTCATGAGTTAGCTTTCCTCAAGCAGAGGAATAGAAAGCAGAAGTTAAGTAGAAACATTCAGGCTGCACCAAACGTGTTCTTGTAATGGCATATGCTTTTCTCAGCAATATGGTGGTGTAGAAATTTTTGGTCTTTGAGGAAAAAAAATAAAAATAAAAAAGTGGATACTAAGAAGCCGTGACAAATCATCTTACTGGTCATTAGCCCGAGGATTTATCCTACTTGCTGAAATGGAGTTGGGAGTGAGAAGACGACTGCAGGAATTTCCAGTCACACATACAGCTCAAATGGATAAAACTTGAGACAAGCCTCATAGAGCATAGTGCAAAGCACATAAATATTTGGGCATTTCTGTTAGAAGATCTGTGAAGAGTTCACTAGAAAACCAGACTGGTTGTGACCATTGGTTCAATATTTAAGATTTTTAGGACCTTACAGGATGATTTAGCCACATCAGTGCAGCTTTCCAACCCGTAAACCCCATCCCAGTTTAGGAGCTTCGCAGTCCTCCTTAGCTTTTTTTGACTTATCTTGGCTCATAGCACATTTTGTGCTGGTTGTGGATGGAGGTTCCTTGTATCAGTTTTCAATTTGTGTGTGTTTTTTTCCACGTGTGCGTAGATGATATGACTGCACAGGCTATGCTTTCATTGAGGTCCTTTAGTACCGTATCTTAAATCAGCTTTTCTTGTTTTAAGAAAGTTTTTTGTTTTTTGTTTTATGTTGGGGAAAAAAATGTTTGCCAAAATGCTCACTTGACTATTTAATCGCTGTATTTTAATTAAATGAAAACAGTAATCAGGAAGAATCTATACTGTACTTTTGGTAGCTAGCAGCAGTGAAGCCCTTCTCATTCCCACTCACGTCATGCTGCCTCGGAGCACGGAGGAAATCTTAGCTCTTCGCGGCTTGGTTCCTCACATCCCCCAGGGAGCCACGATGTGAAGCCGTGCTCAGCTCCGCCACAGTGAAATACTCGGTTCGATTTGCAGGGTGGGACCAGTGCAACCTCCGTTGCATCCATTCCTGCTCTTCTCCTTAGTCCCGCTAAGGCAGTGGGACCCCGTGTTTCAAGGGGAGCGAGCAGATAGACACAAGCAACCATTTGCACAGGCTCTTTATCATCTGAATCTGGAAAATGCATTATGCATAAAATGTTTAATATTCTGTTCTGCTATTGATAGCCACGTGTAATCCCTATTAAAAAGATTTACGCTGAGCTTTGGCAGCTGATAACATCCTGTAGTGTAAATTTGAATTGCTAAATTTTTCAGTAAAGAATTATTTTGGGGATGGTTCCTAATGCAGTGCAAAATTGTTTTTGCTCTGGATGTTTAGAGCAAAATTAAAAGTTAATATAGTTTACCAGTGGATAAAGTAAGTGTACTTAATGCATCATCCAAGATGATTTATGTATCAGCTTACAATTCTCACTCAAAGTTTGGGGAGAAGGGCAGCTACCTGCATTTTTGGTGGCTTCACAGTCTTAATTCTCAAAGGTAAGAGGGGAGCGGGTTTATACAGACAAAAGCCAAAAACCTGGATATCAAAAACTCATAAATAGGACCTATAGGAATAGGCACACAGAATGTAGCTGAGGAACAGAAGGTCAGGGGTGTACACGATGGTGGAACGTAAACATCCCCGCGCGGGCGCCTACTCAGGGCTTTAAATATAGAGGCTGTCTCGCTGTAGGAACCTACCTACACTGCTCCTCTAACCCGGCTTGCGTGTTTTCTCCCAGAGATAACTGACAGCTGAATGAATATTAGAACTGCAACACTGGAAGGAAAAAAATTGGTCCCCCTACTTTAAGTATTGTCGTGTTTACCATTTCCAAGCAACATTCAAATAACATTTTTAAAATAACTCTATGAAATAACTCTTCTTGGTACCAGGCGTTCTATTAAGTCATGTTTTCTACTTGAGAAGGGGTTTTGTCTAAATCCATCCCCTGTTTTTCTCCTTAGTTCAAGAAATTTCAGCTATTGATATTCCAGACGTAATGTGAAGTCCTTCACGGGCCCCACACTCCCTTCCCTGCATAAGACCTGTATTCAGTTTTAAAGGGAATAGCTTTTGAAGGGTGTAAGTTATAATATATTTGTTTATGTTGTCACTTGTTTATAAACTGTTTCTACATGTAGCTAAATTCTAATTGAGAAAGCAGATGTGTTGTACTGAAAATTTTGTATGTTTCTGGAGCCAGATTTTTGTCTTTATGAGTTGAGTTTGGAATTTGATGGCAATTGCAATGCTGCATTCAGCTAGGTAATTTTTTTTAACATCAAGAGCAGGTATTTTAATCTGATTGTTATATATACAAAAAAAAAAAAAAAGCTATAAATGTTAATGAGTAAGCGATGCAGAGTGAAATGGTCACCCTAGAGAAGGGCAGGCGAGCGGGGGCCGCGTGAGGTGGGGAACCTGCCCCCCTCCGCAGTGCTGCTTCCTTCCCTGCCCTTGGAGGCAGTTCAGGCTGCTTCAGAGTTCTCGTGTTACTTGTTCTAATATTTACTGCAAGAGCGAGACAAAAGTGAAATATGCCCATGCTGAGGAGCAGCCCCTAGAGATCAAATGAGCTTAGTGAAATCAGTTTTTAAGAAACTGATTTTTAGGAGCCTTCTGATTAATGTGTATCATCTCTGCTTCCATTTCCAAGGTGTTTCTTGGAGCAAGACAGTGTTATCCTTCAGCAAGACCTTCCTCAGGTGATCAAAGAGTATTGCACCGTGCAATAGTTTTTAATTGCCTGGTCCTTTTAAATGTTGATGCATTACGTGTACAACGATCTATAACCTCTCAAAGCAGAACAAATAAGAATTTGGTCATGGCTCCACAGCCTAACAAATCCCAGCAGTGGTTCATTGCCTTTCTTGCTAATAGAGCGACTTCAGCAGTGCTAGAGAAAGCAGGTTGCAGCTTTGGACCCTTATTATTCATCTTTGACATCTACAGATTTCAAGTAGTGCTGTGGTTAAATGGAAGTTCATTTACACTCTACCTCATTTAGTAAGTGCTCCTCGTAATTAAATGCACATCCATGTAATTTGCTAGTAGAAAAAGAAATTCATTAAGATTCCTGATTAGGAACAAGTATTAGCAGAATTGCAAAGGTTATAGAAATTTAGCTCTATCTTAAGGTAAATCAAGCACAAACCATATTGGTGTAACAAAAGTAAACTGCTTCAACTGGGAAATGACAAGGAATTTCAAAATTCAGTTTGATCATTTGTATATAGCTAATGCAAATGTAAATATTCCTTTTATTAAATTAGTGTAGTTAATAAAAATTAATAGAGACTTTTTGCATTTTGTAATTTTTTTTAGCAGTATTAGGCATGAAGACTTTAGGCTTTACATATTAGAATTCCTAAAATGAACTGAATTAGAGGACCTTTGCTTAGCATCTCTAGAAAAGCAGACAGCCTTGGGTTGCTCCTGGTGCCCAAGCTGATATGTCCTGTAAATTACCCCTTTTAGGAAGTTACTTAAAGCAAAGGGCCAGCAAGTTTTAGCTGTGACTTCAGTGGAGCTAAATGTGCACCATTTGTTTTCATTATATTTTATTATATAGATATTGTAATGGCCTCATAAAAAGAAAATATATAGGTTCTGTTTACTCTTTTATAGTTATTTGATTTTGGTTTGATTCTGTAACTTTGAACATATGCTTAGTTACAGCTGCCTGGGAGCCGCATACTTCTAACCATACCCTTGAGAATATTTTCTCATCATTGCCATCATATTTTTTTCATGATCTGAGTTCAAAAGCATTTTTTTTCCAGGCAATTCATTCCTAGAAGTAGCTGATGCTTCTTCCACTGAAGGATTAAAAGGATGTTGAACTATAATAGTTTTCTGTTCACACTGTCCTAACCTTATTTAGCTCGATTATGTCATTCTGAATGTAGGTCACTTACAGAATTTTTATGCTCCCTATATGTCTTAATTATTCTAACCCCTCAGTCAATAATTTTCTTCATTGTTTTTAAAAGATCAGTTTATTAGTCCAGATTTTTTATATATATATATGTGTGTGTGTGTGCATATGTATTTTTAATTTTGTATATATATTTAATATTCCCAATGATGTGATGCTGAGGTCTCTGACGTGGGCTGGAGCACTGCCTCCTCCCCCTGCAATCCGAGCCTCATCCATCCCTGTATTCCCTAATAATGGCACTGGGAAGACTTGTCCAACTTGCTGTTCAACACCGCTGGCTCCAAGGTAGCTTTAATAAGAACACATCTCATCACTAAATATTGGTATTTAGACTTCACTTCTGTATTTGTTTTCATTTACCTGTTGGTGGGGAGCGGGGTGGGAAGGGCGTGTAGAAGGTGTTGCTTCCAGTTAATGGAATTTTTCCCAAATTGAGGACAACAGCAGGTTTTCCTCCCCCACACTCCCCACTTCTCTGTGGTGTTTGAACTGTGTGGCACCTTCTGGTTTGTATCTGTGAATCTCGTTATCGTGCTCTCTCTCTACTCCTTTTCAAATCAGTAAGGCAAAATTTAATTAAGACATGACCTCGCGTTGATCTCAGCATCTTTCACCAGACGCCTTCTTGTGGCTTGATACATGGCTGTTTATCGCTGATCTATGTTTGAAAGACTAGTCAGATTTCAAAGCACTGGTGGGCAGATGTGGAATAATGCTTCATTAAGGCAAGCTCTTGGATCCTAAGAAAGAAACAGTTTTCACTGAAAGTAAAAAAGAACAGTTACATCCTGCCTCCTTTTGCTTGGTGGCCTTGTGAATAAGCCACCAAAAACTTATAACTGATAATTCAGTGTACGAAAACATTTCTTTTATTAAGGAGGTGAGGCAGATTAAAGGCAAATCCTAAGTGATATTTTTTTGTCATATTTTTTCAGAGAACCTGTGTCATTAAATTTTCGACTCAGTCCTGCAAAGAATGCAGTATGGTAAAGTGCTGAGAGAAGTTACAATTGAGAAGTGATAAAACATTCTTTCACTGGCTAGACCAGCTTTTCTACTCTTCACTTACTGCTTCAAGAGTTCTTGCTATGCAAGAAATTTCCTTCCAATGTGTGTGTGTGTGTGTATATATATATATATATATATATATTTTTTTTTTTTCAAATCTGCTAGTGCTTGGTTCTCCCTATCAGTTGCAGTAAAATACAAAGGACATGAAGGGAACGAGGAGGAAAGAAAGTGTAGTCTAGAAGTAAGGGCAATAATGTGGAAAGTTCAGGTTGACTATTTTCATGACCTTTACCTCAGAATTACAGAACAGTTGAGGTTGCGAGGGACTGCTGGAGACCATCTGGTCCAATCCTGCTGCTCAAGCAGGGTCACCTGGAGCACATTGCCCAGGTTCATGTCCAGTTGGGTTTTGGACATCTCCGAGGATAAAGATTCCATCACCTTGTGCTCTTAGTTGTCTGTCTCCACACAGGGGAGGGAGAGAGAGATCTGCATCAGATCTGCGTGATCCTTTCCTTCTGCAGCAGTGGTGGTTTTGAAGCTCTCCACTGTGTTTTCAGAACATGAATTTTAACGTGTACTGAAAGAGTGCTTCCAGAAAAAAAATACCTGAGAAATTCCTGTGCAAGGGTGATAAAGTAGCAGATGTGCTTTCCTGTGAGAAAGATGTATTTGGAACATTTGCAAGAATATGAATGATAATATTTCATGAATGTCATTTAGGAGATGCTGCCCTGGAACACCAGCTAAAGCATCAACTTGCTTTCCTTTAATGAATAAAATTGGGCAAGAGAAGTAGAAGAAGAATTGAAATGTATCAGAATGAAAAATATCTTACACTTAGCATCTCTTATCCTACTTCCACTTCCTTTACCTATTCTTTCCAGCTGCTGTCTCTATTTGGGAGCTGCTAATGCCTTTCATTCTAATACAAAAAAAATGAATCACCGAGTATTCTTTTTGCTAACATCTTGTCTAAGCTTTCAAGACTAATCTGTTCCTTAAATAAAACGTCTTGGGAAGGTACTCTTCTGGCGTGGTTCTTTGGAAACCTGATGTGAAGTGTGATGAGTAGGCTCAGCTCAAACCCGTGTTCCTGCTTGTGGAAAAGGAAACTTCCCAAGACACGGAGGTGGCCGACCAGCTTCGGAGCTGCAGAGGATAAATGCCAGGCTTTGACTCCAGTGTCAGGATGCTTGCTGAAGCTTCAAGAGACCCAACTTGGTTAGCCCCTTTTTCCTCAAGAAATCTCATAGGCTGAGCTCTACAATTAAAAATAATTATCGCAATATCAGTTGTTTAGTTTGAAATTTCAGAGGGACCAGTTCTTAGTTGTGCTAAGCATGCAAAAGCTGTGTACCGTGAGAACTGTTGTGAGTGAATATCAGTTTTAAAAAGCCAATTGATGTTGTTTATTTTAAGCACTAACAGCAGAAATTCTATAATTTTTAATTCCAGTTTGTTCAAAGAAAAGCTTTGTGTAGTTGTTCTGCTTGGAAATTTGGGTCTCCTGTGTCTAAACTAAATAGATCACTCTATTCATTACAATATCTAAACAGTGGCATCCTCAGAAAAAAAACAAAGTAGTTTTTCAGTTAATGTGCCTGCATGATGCAATCCTCCTCTCTGGGCTGAGTCACAAGGCACCAATTTCAGGTCAACATCAGTACTAACCTAGAGCTGGCTGCCTGCAGTTTCCATTTACTCCACTGAAAACACTTGAAATAATGACTTAGAATTTTATTGCATGTTTCTATCTCATGTACTTTCTCAAACCATCTGTGAAATCCTTCTAATTTTTTCTTAAATATTTCAACATATATATTTGTAAAGCTCTGCAGGATTTACATCATATGATACATAGTAAATGATGAGGAAAATACTGAAAATACAGGCTCAGTTATGTTTTTTTTTTTTTCTCCAATGTGTAAACTCTGCTGGATCTCATGCAGTTCTTTAAATGTCAGTCCAAATACTGTCCTGAACCAATGTAAATGCCTGATAATTGTGTTAGCAGAAATCAGATAAAAAGAGAAAATGAGGTTTGCATATAATTTCTTCATCATTTTGAAGTCTATTTTTGTGGAACAGTAATCAGCTAAAAGAACTAAGAAGTTTGTTATTTATCATAAACTCACAATGTGTCGTACTTCGGCAACACAGAGTGAACTAAGACCAAATTTCTTTAAAAAAGCTGGAAAAATGAGGTCATATTCCCACAGTCTGAACACTTTGACTACTGCCGATTTTTTCAGTCTCACATTTTTATAATTGTAATGATTAATAACTCCTGGAGTAGGCCTTCCCTGTGGTCACTTTCTGCTGTTCAGTGGAGCATTCATGCACTTAATCTTCATTGAAATGTCATATAATGATTATCTGTAGCTTTTGTATTTTCTTTTTTTTTTTATTAAAAAATAATACTGCAGTGAAGGTAGAAATGTGTTCATTTTTCCTACAAGTAAAATGGAAGACAAGTTAACTTCTGTGCTGAACTTTTGTTTCGGTGAGACTGTAGCCATTGAATATTCAGAACTGTAGTTGAGAACAAAATTACCTGATTAAGGAAGATTTTGTTTTAGATGACTGAGATAACCTTAATGGGAATACATGCTGATTTTATGTAACATCTAAGATGTTAAATATTTTAAGGATTGTTAAAGAAATATGACCAGCTGATATAATTTCATTATATCAAGTCATTTGTGAATCAGCTGTATTAGTTCATATAAGGATTTCAAGAGAGTTTTTTTTTTAATTTCTTTTTAAAAATATATATATTGAAGAAAGCTGTGTAAGCAGCTGGATAGCATTCCTAAGGAGCACTGTCAGAGAACAATGTATTTTACATCACAAGAATCAGCATCATTCCGCGTATGCAAGTTGTCTGGTTTATTCATATCTTCACATTTTATAGATTTCAAGGAATTTTTGGACTTGTGAACAAATTTGGTAATGAATGATTGACCTAAACGTAAAGAGAATTATTTCTCAGTAATTCCAGGATGGAGCCCATTTCTATGGCCGGATGGACCTGCAGGCCCTGCTTTCTCCTCCCTGCTCCATGTGGAGGCTTGCAGTGTTACCAAGCCTTTCCCACTGAAACGGGAGGCTCGTTCACAGTCTGCAGAGAAATCTGTTGTCAGAATGTCTGCCCTACTGTTTTCTTAACCGAGCCCTGCATACTGTGGCTAAAAGAAGATTGCATTTCCCGTGGAAAAAAATATTTTACCAATCCCTCCTACTAACCTCCTGCCCAAAACTGTCTTTTTATAAAATCGTTTTACTGGGAACTAGGCCTAGAATATGCAAGAAACAGAAGCCGTCTGCTGTAGCAATGCGTGCAGTAGACGTGTGTAGGTAGTAAATTAATTGCAGGTATAGAAATTCTCGATCATTAAAATACTTAAATTAGTGGTAGAATGGCTGTTCAATATAATTTCCCACTCAAATTAAGGCAAAGGATGTACTCCATTAGCTGGTATATTCTCATTTACTATCTTAAGTTGCTCCTCTACTATCACATGTTTTCAGCTCATGTCAAGTCTTCTTGCAAGATAGATGACATGAAGAGCTATAGTTACTAAAATAGAAAGGAGTCAGACTCGAATGCCACGAGTTTACTTTTAAATGGGTGCAGTTTATTTTTCATTGCCTTGGTATGGTACAAATTATGTCCAAGTGGCCTATGACTGCAGCATGGATGTACTTTGCTATGTTTTGAAAGAAGTAAAAGAAAATAAATAATCAGTTCTTCTTTGAGAATTGTTTTAAAATCATTTTGACAACCTGGAGGAAGTTGAATCCTTGGTGACTGTTAGACTGGAGTGTCAATGACTAACCCTGGACTTGCTAGCAAATTAGATGCTGTAACCTAATTACATACCAACTCCCTTTACTACAAAATTAAGAATGAGGCATGAAATTCAAAGCAATGGGAAGGATCCGACTGCCCGCAGGCTTTATGAGCAGACCAATGAGAGAAAATACTAAGAGCTAGAATAATAAAAATATAACCAGGGCTTGAGCTTCCCAGTAGGCCCTGGGCGTCCATTTGAAGATGTGGAGATTTGAAGACGGTCTCCAGAGCCCGACTGGCACTGGGTCAGGTGGCAGGTGCAGGACGTGTAGGCTGAACACGAGCTGCTTGGGAATGCCCCAACCCGTGGCAGGAACTGGGATGTCATGTTTGGCTATCCTTTGATATCCTCTGAGGGCTTTGCTGCAAAAAGAAAGCCACCCCTTTGTTCTTTCCCTATTTCCACTTTCTCACAACTTGATTAATAATAATAGCAACAAAAACTGTGTGTTAATTCTTGCTGATCACTCTAGGTATTGGTAGCTCACAGGTTGGTTGAATACAATGCAATAGGCTGTTCCTATTAAATGTTCCTATTAAATGGAATATTGATTTACATGATTATATATGCTTGTAGTTTGTCATTTAGTTTAGTTTGTCATTCCCTTTGCTCTCATCTTCCCAGCCTTTTCTGCAGCTTTGCTGTCATCAACAGTCCTTAAGTCCTTATTTTTTTCACCCTGAATATTTGACCATTGACTGCCTGTAAATATGTTTTTTGTTCTCAAGGTTCTATAACCAACCCACTCATGAACACGTTCAGTAAATATTTCTCTGAGAAAAATGAAGTAGCTACTGTGATGGAGGTGGTGGAGTTCAGTTTGTGGTTAGTTCAGTCCTAAGTCAATAAAAACTGACTTTTCAGTATAGAATCATAGAATGCTTAAGGTTGGAAGGGGGTCATCTAGTCCAACCCCCCTGCTCACGCAGGGTCAACTGGAGCACATGGCACAGGGCTGCATCCAAGCGAGTTTTAAAGATCTCCAAAGAAGGAGACTCCACAACCTCTCTGGGCAGCCTGTT
>JAVCKT010098926.1:0-10328 GCA_032273925.1 Rhynchotus rufescens | reverse complement strand
GGCGGCGGGCGCAGCCGGGGCGGTAGCGGCGGAGGCGGCGGCCGGGGCTGCGGGCGCCGCGCCTCGCCTCGCCGCTCAGCGCCATGGCCGAGGAGGCCAGCGCGCTGCCCTGGTCCATCAACAAGGATGACTACGAGCTGCAGGAGGTCATCGGTGAGCTTTTGTGCCCGCCCCCTCCCCACCAAGGGGGGTCCCCTCGTTCCAAGGGGTGTCTGTGAGGGGGGGTCCCCTTTCCAAAGGGGGGCAATGGAGGGGGTGTCCCCCTCCCCAAGGCCTGTGTGTGTTTGGGGTGCGCAGCCCTCTGAGGCGGAGCGGTGCAGAAGGGGGGACCCCCCCGTTGAAGGGGGATATGGGGGGGTCACAGACCCCCATCCTTTCCCTGGATGGGGAGGCCCGCTCTGCGCTGAGGGGTATTTGGGGTTTTTGTTGCCTTTCCAGGTGCTTTTGGGTCTGTGACCCCCACCGAGGGTCTGCGGTGCCCCCCGAGTGCCAGGGAGCA
Source organism: Rhynchotus rufescens (assembly GCA_032273925.1). Taxonomy (NCBI): domain Eukaryota; kingdom Metazoa; phylum Chordata; class Aves; order Tinamiformes; family Tinamidae; genus Rhynchotus; species Rhynchotus rufescens. The sequence goes on along the minus strand of JAVCKT010098926.1, from coordinate 9,829 downwards.
GCCTGGGGCCGCGGGGCCTGCGGGCCGAGACCTCCCCGAGCCCGGCACCGGCACCCCTGTAATCCACCCCGTCCCGCCAAGAACCCCTTTCCCTCCCCGTCTTTCCCTCCCGCTGCCTTTTCCTCCCCCTTTTATTTTCCCCTTTCCCTCCCCGTTCTTCCCTCCCGCTGCCTTTTCCTCCCCCTTTTATTTTCCCCTTTTCCTCCCCCTTTTTATTTTTGCGGTGGCCTCGCTCTTCATTCATTGTCCTCCCAGCCTGGCCCTTGCTCTGCCTGGGACCTGTGTCTCTATTTATTTAACCCTCTCCACGCTCCGCTGTGGCCTTCAGCCGCTGGGACAGGGGTTGCTGGCCGTCCCGACCCGGCGTGTGACACATCTGAGGTGGTGCCAGCGGCCACGCTCGGCTCCCGGCCGCTCCTGTCACCAGGAAATAAAGGGGGAGGTGGCAGCGAGGGCTCCTGGCCAAGGCCTTTTAGGAAGGAGGTTAATTTTTAGTTTAATCTTTTGCAAAGACTTTCTTTTTTCTTTTCTTTTTTTTTTTTAACTGGAAATTTTATAAATGTCATTGTGCCCAGGCCTTGCATCCCAGCTGAATAGGGGGACTTGGCTCCTCTTGGCAGGGGTGGGAAGAGTTTGGGGAAAACGCTGTTTGAAAAGATTAAATTCTTGGCATTGTTTTAGAAGGAGGAAGGAACTGCGGGTTTTTTTTTTTTGTTTTGCTTTTTGAGGGGGAGATTTTTCCTTCTGGGAATCCCTGTTGCTCCTTCGGAGCAGGCTTTATCCTGTGCGTTTGCCCAGTGGGAGCAGCAGTGCTTTAGAAAGGAGGCAAATGGGCAGGGAAGACGGGATTCTGAGGATCCTTGGGGATTCCTTTGGGAATGGCACCCTGGGGGGGGGATGAGCATCCACAACCTCCTTATGTGGGGACATGGGCTCCAAGTTCCTTCAGGAAAGGGAGCTGCTCCGGGTTTGCCGTAAGCACCTTCCTCCTGGGAGCCTTGGAAAGGGAGCTCCCTCCCAGCACAAAGCTGGGATTTGCGCTGGGATTCGAGCTTCCCCAGGAGGAGCAAAAGGACCAGCCGGCTCTTTGTAGCCGGGAATGGGAGCGTGGTGGGAACAAAAGGGAATGTAAATCCGCTCCGGCTCGGGAACGTGCTGCTACGGATGCATGTCCTACAGCAGGCAGTGCTGGAAGGCATGGAGACCTTGTAACAGCAAGGCACAACCTGGGGGAAAACTCGGGAAAAGGGGATTTCACTCCTGCCATGTCTCTCACCGGCTCCTCTATAAACTTGGAGGTTTCTGGTTGTCATCTGCTCGTTGGAAGCCGGGGCTGGCGTTCCGGCACGCCGTGCAGCGTGCGCCCGACCGTCCCTATTACAAACATATGGGTTTTTTAAAGCGTTTTTCCCATCCCCCTCCAGCCTTACTCATTTTAAACATTGGTGTGTCTGCCAGCGCCCGGGATGTGGACGTTTCCAGCACGTTTATCATTTGTGGGGCAAATGACACAGTGCTAACTGAGCTGGTGTCTTTTACCTCCTGCTTGGTGTCTCTTGCAGAGCTCAAGGCTTTTCCGAGCTCTGCAGCTTCTGCAGAGCGTGGAAGTTCTTTAGGAGTGAACAAAGGAGGATCTGGTGCCAAAGGGGTGAACCTCACAACAGTGATTTGTGAAAGATTGAACTTGTTTTATAACAAAATTCTTCACCATTTGAGCCTAGCACTCAGTATTTTACTTTATTTTATTTTTTATTATTATTTTTTATTCCTACATCAGATTAAGATAAATCAATGTGTGACTGTATGGCCTAATTCCCTATTTGTGCTCTCTTTTTCTTTCCTGAAAATACCCCTGTTTGGCTTCTGTAGGACCTGGATGGCTCTATACCATTTCCAGGCAAGAACTGAAAGAAACTCTGGCTGCTTAAAAAGAAAGAAAAAAAAACACCCTCCTGTAAAATATAAAACCCTCCAGGGTCTGACCAATACTAAAAAAAACACTCTATGCTAGAGGTGACTCAAGCTGTTATAAAGGTATAGATTAATGCTAGCATTTATTATGCTTAGTTTGTGGCAAACTGCTGAGTAGCCTTTTGGGGCTTAAATAACTTTTATTACACTGAATTAAGGGATCTTGCTCAGGATCAGAACCTGACTTTCATTTATAGATTTTTTTTATTATTTTTTGAGGGAGAAGAGAGAAAATAAAACATGCATTTTGCATTTCTGGGAGTGTACAGAGAGGTGTTTGCTGCTGTGTGTAGATAACATCTCTGGAGACACTTGAATTGTCCTTTAAAAAGACAAATGTAGCCTGTCCTCATGCTGGTGAGAATTATGTATAAATCACTGCAGTCATCTTTGTGAAGTCTGAAAAAAAACCTGAGACCTTGTGCTGCTCAGATACTTATGGACACAAGGTCCTCTGGATCTCACCATTCCTGCTGGAAATGCCAATAGCAGACATGAAGCTGATTGGAAGTGGATCCTTCTCTTTTTCTGCTCATTTGCTGCTACTTCTGTTTGAAAGATAAGAGCTGCTGTGGCCGTTTGCTTTGGGAATATCCTCTTTGCTATTAACAATCCATGCCAGAAACAGCAGATAAATTAGCAGTGGGAATTCTTCCTTGCTCTGCTCCTGTGCTTTTTCCCTCCAACAGATTCCTTCATAGCAATGAAGAGAGCACCGGCTGGAGAGAACAGATGTGTTGGGAGTTTCTTCTCCCTTCAGAAATCAAGCTGAAACTGAAAATTGCAGCGCAGATTTACTGAGTGATTAGGTTTTTATATGACTGTGGCTCTCGTAGCTCTGGAGTTGGTCGTTGTCCATGGACAGCTTGCTCCCTTGGGCTTTGGGGCTTAGGTTTCCTGTTGTGTTTCTTTCTCCAAAAGCAAATGTGTTCACATATATGCCTTAATGGGTATGAGAATTTCTTGGAGATGTGCAGGAAATTCTTGGGAATTAACTTTTGCACTTCCCCAAATTTTATCACAATCCCTGTGGTCGCCCGTGTTGTGCTTGGGTAGATACCTCACGTGCTGGAAATGTGCAGCCATCGAACAGGGTGACCTATAAATACTCAAGTGCAACTCAAGTCTTTACTTCTAGAGACTGGGGTGGAATGGGAGGCCCTTGTGATCATTTTTCAGATTTATATTCTGAAGTGTGTGTGTGTGGCTTCTAGGTTTGTAGGTTTTCCCCCTTTTTTTTTCTTGTTTCAGCCCAAGAGGATGCACTACCTGCAACCAGTTACATATGCCTATTTTAAACCCATTGAAGAAAAATGCTGCACTTTATAAAATGCAGCAACTTGAAAACTGAGTGTTCAGTCTTCAGGCCGTATGTTTTGGTTTAGCATTTTCTCTTTTTTTTTCCTCTTCTCCCTCTCCCTTCCACAACTAGTTAAACTTGTTTCCTGCTCCGCATTCCCAGTGTTTAGCCTGGTTAATTCATTTAAAGATCCTGTGCTCTGCACAAACATTTTCCACGTGAATCCAACAGAACAACTTCCTGTTGCTTTAAATCACGCTATGGTTTTTGTAAAACTCTTTTTGGGCAAATGTAGCTCTGTTCAAAGTGTTGGCAGTTGCTCATTGCTCCTGGTCTGTCTGGGCGCTGCAATGGATGGTTCTCCTTACTGCGGTTTCTCAGTTATTTGGATTTTCTGCTTATTCCTGAGTGAGACTCCACATGTGGACTTTGCGGGTCCGTAGACACGTTACTGTTGCATCCAGGCTGCCTTTTCTTTGAGTATCTGGCACATCTTAGTTGTTCAGGGCCTTTGATAGCATCACTCGGTGGAACAGAGCTTAATCTCCTGGGGATGGAAAGCAAAGGATGTTCAGCCAGGAGTGTCTGGTCTGCTTAGCCTGTCATTTGATGTGACACGAAGGAGGGTAAAATGCATAAAGAAGCAGACTGAGGATACAGAAGGGACACGCAGTGGGCAAAGAGCCTTACTTGGAAAGAATATATCATTATTGCAGAAGCAGCCCTGATTTCTGCTGGTTTGAGGGGACAACACGGATGTTTCCCGGTGGTTTTGGCTCTGCTGGGATATTGGGGGAGAAACACCTATGTGGTGTTTCATAGGGAAGCAGTTCCCGCTTTCCTGTGCTTGGATGTCCCAACTGCTTCCAGTGCAGCTAAGGTCCTGGGCTGGCTAAAACTTGAATTTCTGCAGAAGGCTGTTAAATGGTTTCAGTCAAATATCTTGGCTAGTGCTGAGGAGTTTGGATGTGTGGTGCTCACTAGCACACCTGGAGGTGCAGGTCCCTGCTGACAAATGCATGGCCTGGAGGGCTGTTTCTTAAGCAGCTGATAAAATCTTGGAGAAAATGAAGTCTCCCTGGAATATTCCTCTATGTAAAGTTGGAAGCTTTCATTTTATTTCTGTGGATTAGTAGAAACAGCAGCTTGCCCATCAAGTCAATGTCTAGAGACTTAGTCTATTATGAAACTTAGGAGTTGGAGCTCTTTGATGTGACAAGTGTTAACAGTCCTTCTTGCTAATTGTGTTAGCAAATTGTTAAAAGCTACATTTTGGTCAAATTTGCTTGGAGAAAATCTCATAAAATGCACAGTATTCATGGTAAACCTCTGTAGTGGCCATGCTAGTAGAGCAAGCGTAAACTTGGTCATTATTATTAATCTTTCTTAGTAATAAGAAGAGACAAACTTGAGCTCTGTGGGCATAGAAGAATAACTGTGGGATAACAAAATTTGGCATTGCAGAGATGCTGGAATATCAGGAGTCAAACCTCAGGACTGACACAAGTAAGACCAGATCCGGGTCATTGGCGGGATGGCAGTAGGTGTCACAGGGACCTGACTAGGACCATGACACTGCTCAAGTTCTTGTGTTCCCCTGTATGTATGTGTGCAAATGGGACATTCGCTTAAAAGTGAGACATAAATTTGATATATTTTTAATTTCATTTCTTCTACTGTTCCTTCTGTAACGTTGTTGCTTCCTGATGTGAGTCACTGCAGAAAGAATTTTGCTTATTGAAGTTTTTTTTTCTTGTAATTAAGAGAAATTCCCCACCCCAGTAAAAAAGTATTTGGTTACATATGAACCCCTGCTGAATCAGGAATCTGTCTTGCTAGGATTTCTTAGAGAGCTTATGTGCTCTGCAGGAGATGATGTCTTAAAGGATTCGGAGATCCTATCAGTGAATGAAGCGCCGAGGAAATCCAGGGCACTTCCACTTGCTTTTTTGGCTGATATATAACTTGAGATCTTTCCGGCAAACAATTTTTAAAGGTTTATGCCACTTGAATTGCATACATGTGAAACAACTTTCTGAATTTCACAGCTTGGACAAATTAAAATTCACTTTCACTGGAATACGGAAAAGCTCTTCTGAATGAGGTTTTAGTTCCTTGCCAAATTTCATTTTTTTTTTTCTGCCCTGTTTTGTCTCGAGCTACTGAGGGTGGTGGTTGCAGGGGGAAGAGGAACAAAATATGAAATTCTTGCTTCTGAAACTGGCAAAATGTTCTTTCACACCAAGTTGACTTTGCAACCTTCTACCAAATGAATTTTTTCGTTGGGGCAGGAAATTAAACCTATACAACCTCATCCACGAAGCAGAAGACGTGAGCAGTTGTAAAAGAGTGGGGCAAGCTGAAATAATGACTTCATTGATTGCCTGTTAGCATAGTAAACTCAGCTCAGGCTTTGCTCGTAATTTTGCTGCTTCATAGTCATGAATGGTAATTTAAGCAGAAGCTTTACTCTTCTCGCTGCTGGCACCTTGCTATTAATAAAGCTGCGTGGGAGGAAGCTCCGTTTGCTTCCCTTTCATCCATCAACAGGGCTGTTAATTAAGCTGAAATTGTAGCGTGAGGTTTTGACCTTGAGCTGGGTGTCGTGGTGGGATCTCGGCTCGCTCCGCGAGACACCTTGGACTGCCTGTTTGGCCCAGAACAGACCTGATCCATGGATTTTCCAAGTGAAAATGATGAGTGGAAAGCCATGGCACCTGGGGTGTGAGTGAGTTAAGGATGAGGGACAGATGAGAGAACCTGGAGAATATTTTTCCCTAAATTGAGCCCTGAATTAGCTGATGGGACTTGGAGCTGCCCCTGCCAGTGGGGTGGTTTAACCACTGGCCTTCATTTCAGGGCCTCTGCAGATTGGGGCAGGCAACATAATGTTAGGTTACCTCGATGGCTACAGGCGCTTAAATTAAACAAGATGCTGCTTGTTGCAACGTCCATTCCTTTCCTGCCAAATCCCCAGGGATGGGTCTCATTACGTCAATTTTCAGGACAGAAGCAGCAGTAAAAGTGTCACTTATTTCCCTGAGACAGGGACTAGGAAGGATTCTCTGGGACCACAGAGTCCCGTCCCCTGCTGTTGCAGATGCCAAATTGTATAAGCCATATAGCAAATTAATGGACTCTGTGTTTGGAATGGTGCACGTGGGAATTATGGACACATGTTCTATTAAACAACCAAATCTGTGGGTGCAACCCTGTCATCCTCATGCAAAACATCTGCTTAATGGATTCCCTGCCACAGCGGGAGGTAGCAGTGCCTCCTCTTTGCAACAGGCATCTATGGGACGGTGCATCTGTGGTGCCATTTGCTTCACGTTCAGACTGGAGCTCCTGGCATCTCTTTCCTGGAAGATCTGGTGATGCTGGAAACCCCTCCTGGCTGATACAAGTGCAAGAACATTGCAAAGTGAAACGAGGAGAGCTGCAGCTTGGATTTTTTGTCATTTTCAAACCTCAAGTGCATTGACTCCAAGTATCTTCTCATCTGGTCCCTTAAGGTTCTCCAATGGAAACTGATTCCTTTGGAAATTTGAGGTATAAATCATCACCTGTGAGAACTTTTTCTAGGCCACCTTGTGAACCTGTCTCTGACCCCAGGAGCTGGTGCAGCAGCCAAGCAGAAAACTTAGTAAGTTCCATCCATCCCCTAATGTAAAAATTGTTATGGAGAATACAGACTGTTGTCTACTAAGTATCTTGGGCTTAATAGCTAAGCAATACATGGGTATTGGCTTCCAGCAAACTGTATTTCACTTGGAAAAAAAAAGGTGTCCTAAGCAAGAACTTTTTTATTGAAAGTCCCACCAATGCAAAACTTCATATGAACAGCTGTGAGTCTAACAGAGCAGCAGCCTCAGCTTGCTTATTTCTCCCAATCATAAGATTTGGGATGTTCTCCGTAGGTAAAGAATGTCATTTTTAACCACTGGGCTGCCCAGTTGTGTTGCATACGCTGCTAGGGGCAGAAAAGACCTGTTAGATCAGGCTGTACCCCCAGACGAGAAGTTAATAGCCTCTGAGAGAGGACATATCGGGTGCTTAACCATCTGATACTTGAAAGCTTGTTTACCCAAAATAACCGCTGTACTATCAAGCGTATGCACTGTATGCAGACAGACTGTTCTGTTTAGTGGAATCCCGGCCAAATAAAATATCCTGTACAGTTGGCAATTACAGTTGAGACAGGGTTCAGAGATAAAGGTTGGGAGGGAGGAAGGGCGACCGCTGGCACGGTGGCCGTGCCGGGGCCCTGTGCTGAGCCTGGCTTAATGCCTGATGACAGCTCGCGAGGCATTTACATTGCTGCATATACCATAAAGACAACTGACAGTGATTAAGAGGGAAGGCTCAACCTTCTGCAGTCGTATGGCTCTGTTTGGAGAGGGGGAGCCCGCGCCTGCTCTCCGTCCTGCCAATTAACACCACATAGCTTCAGTGCCCTTTAAATTAGCCCGAGATGCTGGCACGAAATCAAATAAATATAATTGGTTTCAAACCGAAAATCTAATTTCGGCCCGCTAATAACATCTTAAGTAAACGTGGCAGGTCAAGCAGGGCTTGTGGAACTGGCCCTTGGAGCTTTCTTTAGGTACAAACGTGGGGAAAATGGTGTCAAAGGAAGGTCTCAATGGTCTCAACGCACCTGGGTGTGCTGGGCAGGTGTGGGTGTCAGTGCTGGCCCCTGAGGTCCTGCTGTCTCCTGTGGCCACTGCAGTTGTGTTGATGTCTGTGCCTTGAGGTGGAGCAGCCCAAGTGCAACCACCTGAGGATGTGACAGAAACATGGGAACGTGCTCTGGTTTGAACCTGAGCTAATTCAGGGGTGTCAGGGAAGCAGATGTGCTGCCTTGACTGTCTCTTGTGCTGCCTCTGTCCCTTGTGATGCTCTTTGCTCCCAAACACTCTGATGGGCTGCAAATTGCTGCTCCTAACTCTCCTCTTACAATGTGTGCCCCTGTCTGGGCTGGGTTATGCTGCCTGGCCACCCCTGTCCTTGCCAAAACTCCAGTGCCTGGTGAAGGAAACACCTTTAATCCAATGGGATTCCCAGCCTGCATGGTTGGCACAAGGTAAGAGGAGGAGAGCAAATAAATGATGTTCTTCTGTATTCAAGGCCTCAAAGATATCCATAAAGTTTTGAGACAACAATGAGGCGTAGGCTTGGAGGAGAGTTTCCCTGAGACTTTCCCTTCCTTTTGGTGGAAACTTTGGTCTTGATTCATGCAGTTTGCAGTAGCCAGGTCTCTCGGCAGTTTATAGATGAAAGAGCAGGGTGGTTCGTAAGGATTTTTTCTCCTGGAGATGTGTAGGCCCAGGGGTAGAAGTACCAAGCCTTGGCCTTTGCTTGCCAGTAGCAGATGGCTCTGAGAATGGGACCTCTTACCCAGCGACTTGAGAGGTTGGTGTTTTTCCCTTCCAGTCTGGGAACTGAATGAAAGAGCTGGTCAGTAAGTCCTGATTCAGCAGCACTGGCCGTTCCCATACGGATGGACCCCCATGTGGGAAGCAGGTTTAAATAAGTGCTGGCTACCCTGCACAGTCTTTCAGTGGCTTCTTACGCTGCCCTTTGCATAGAGAACATCAGACATTTGGACAGAAGTCTCCAAATCTGAACATGATGCTTTTCACTTATTTTTTCCCCCATTGATACTATCAACAGCAAAAGTTGCCATCAAGATGGTGAGCAGTTTAGCTATCAGCAGGTTTCTGTGCTGTTCAAGTGTTTTGGCATTCGTGTATTACAGTTGCTTGTGAAATCGGCTTCTCCTTTTTCTTTGAAATTCTTTAAATGGGATGGATTATTGCTGGAAAATTAGCTGTCGGTTGGACACCACAGGTGCTAACATGAAATGATTGAGAAATGATGGCAGGCGTTGTGGGAACACGTAGCTGGGTCTTAGCAACACGAATCCCTGTTTTGATACCATTTGGAATAAGTGGCTTCCCAACCTGTGCTGAACTGCAAGTTACTTGAGCTCTGGCTCTGCTGGAATAAACATCAGCAGTCACTAGAAAGCCAGTAAGCAGCAAGCCTGCAGCTGATATGAAATAAATGCAGAATTTTACTTTCTCAAGTGATATTTGTGCTAGTGACCAAGGTGACACTTGCCTGGGAAGTCTCCCCTCATCATCATCATGGAACAGGCTGCCCAGGGAGGCTGTGGAGTCTCCTTCTCTGGAGATCTTTCAAACTCACCTGTGGGTTTGGGACCTTGTGCCTCATGCTCTAGGTGTCCCTGCTGGAGCAAAGGGTTGGACTAGATGATCTCCAGAGGTCCCTTCCAACCTCAACCATTCTGGGATTCTGTGATCATGGGTGAGCTTGATACATATATTTTTTTATGCCACCCTGTCAATATTAGGAATATATCTGTGCCCCATTAGTAAAATCAGAGTGAATTCATAATGTAACTTAGTCTGTAACTTAGTGTGGATTAGGTCATCCATTTGGGAATCTGATACAGGGATGGCTTGAAAAGCTCTAAGTGTTCAAGGAGCATTAACATCACAGTGCTCTGCATTTCTTGAACAAGGACGTTGC
>JAVCKT010098925.1:0-10328 GCA_032273925.1 Rhynchotus rufescens | reverse complement strand
ACCACCAGCCTAGGAGGTACCCAAGAGAGGGGGAAGTTGTGGGAGTCGGGTCCCTGCCTTGGGCATCCCCAGGGCAGAGCAGCCCTCGCACGGACCAGCGGGCACGGGGCGACCTGGGGGCACGGGGCCGGGCGGGAGGTCCCAGGGGGCCCAGGGGTCCCAGGGGCCCAGGCTGCCCCGAGGGCGGGGCCTCCGCTTCCCGCCAGCAGTGCGGCCCCGCCCCAGCTTGGGCGCCGCCGCTGATTGGCCGAGAGCGGCGTGCAGGGCGGGGCCGTAGGTATAAAAATTGCTGCGCTGTGCGGGGCGCCAGTGGGGATCGCAGTGACGGGGATTGTAGTGCATCCTCATCCTCATCCTCATCCTCATCCTCATCCTCATCCTCATCCTCATCCTCATCCTCCCGCCGCCGCAGGGACCATGGCCGCGCAGCCCGGTGCCGGTGAGTGCTGCCCGCTCCGTGCTGCCCCGCGCGCCCTCCGTGCGTCCTGCGCATGGGGATCCTGGGGCATCGCCTTCGCGGGGGGGAGGAGGGGTGCACCTGTGCTTTATTATTGTTATAATTATATATATTAATTGCCTGCAATGATTGTCATTGAGGAAAGTGCAGTGGAAGGGAGCCCAGCGCAGTGTCTGTTGTTTGCTCCAGGAAAAGGATGTGGCTTGAAAATACCAGAGCTCCAGCCTTCCCTCCATGGCTTTCTGCCCCGGCCTTACCTTCACCTGCCCAGGCCTTTTGGCCTGCTGTGTGCCACCAACTCCTGCTGTCCAGCACGCCCGAGCTCTCTTGGAGCTCCTGGAGACCCCTACCCATGAGCAGCCTTTCAAAGGTGCCCTCAACTGAGGGCTGGTCCTTGCGGGGCTCTCCTTCGGAGGCAGTGCTGTCCTCGGCTGTCTGCAGTGGCACTATCCCCACCTCCCCTCCTCAGGACCAGGCTGGCTCTGTGAGGCAGAGCCCCAGGATGGGTTGGTGGTGCTGCTGGTGTCTCTCTGGCTTTTCCAGCCAAGCCAATCTAGCCAAGAGAGTCTGGAGGAGTGGGTTCTGCTTCTGCCTCCTGGAGCTTCCCTGTCTTCAGGCTGGGATGGAGTAAATGCTGTCTGCCTTGGGGAAGATCTTGTGACATCCCTATGAAGCAGCCACCGGATCTCAATAGGTCTTTGCATGCTCCTGCTGCCCTGTTACAGGGTATGGTGCATCTAAGCTAATGAGCTGTGCTCAAAATATGTCAGGGCCCTTGTTCAGCCCTGCTGTAGCCTTGCCTGAAGGCACAGGGAGAAGCTGAGTCTGGGACCAAAGGTGTTGCCTACAAGGCACTGGCCTGGGACCAGGTTCCTTGTTCAGGAGGACAGAAGTTTTATGAGGACAAGGCTCTTGTCTTGCTTTTCTGGCCTTGGCCCATTTGTCTGGCTGAAGGTGCCATGAGAGAATAGGGAACTTCAGCTGTCAGGAGCTGCTGGCTGCCAGCCCGGGATTAGCTCTTACTGGGATGTCTCCTGCTCAGCAGGATTTGGTCACGGTTCTTTGTCTGGTGCCCGTCTGAAACACCTAAGTCTTTTCTTGTCCCACAGCACTGCCCGACGACTTAAGTGACCTGCTGAGGGAGTTCGATGAGGTGATTGAGGACTTTGACAGGGGCCTTGCGTGTCAGTATGAACAGCATTTGGAGGACCTGAAGAGGAAAGCAGGCCACAGCGTGTACGACAGCGGCATCGATGAGCTGGAGAGTGAGTCCAAGGAGACGTGGAGGGGGATAGTTTTGTTGTCAAGGTGGAATGGCACTGAGAGCACTGGGGTTCTTCTGTGGTAAACCACTAAACTCATTGCTGAGGCAGCCTTTGAGTTGTCTCTGACTCATCTCTTGCGGGTTGTGAGTAACACTTGGTGTTGTCTCAGAGAGTTGCAGTGACCATTTGATCTAGTTGTGTTGGCCAGTGCCTGTCCGTGCCTGCTGGAACTTTCTCTGCTGGGCTGGCTGCCCAGGGCTGCAACCAGGCTTAGGATAATTGTTTCCCTCTCAGTTTCCCTAGTCTCTATACCAGCCCCAGGGATTCCCCATGGCTGTGCCGAGGAATGCTCTGAGGCCTCTTAGAAAAGCATAGTTCCCCTTTCTTTAGCAAAAGTGCAAATGGGCTGACTAAGATTGTGAGTGAACTGGGCATCCTCTTCCATGTACGAACTGGGACCCTGGTCGTGCAACTTGTGCCCTTGGAGAGTGACTGATGCTATGCATCCACAGGCACCAGCACCTCACCAGGCAGCAGTCTAAACTCCAGTGAGGAGGATCTCAATGCTCCTGCTACTACTTACCCCGCTAAAGGTAAGGTTCAAAGGCTGTTGGCCAAAGTTTCCATAGGGAAGATGTGTGTGTGCTTGGTTTGAGGGGTCCCTAAAGCAATAAGGGAAGTCCCATACCTAGCACCAGAGCTCACCCCTTCCTGGCTGTATGTATGCCTGGGGTGCTTTGCAGCATTGGGAGATCTGAGGTCTCTGCTGGGTCCTGCAATAGATATGCAACTGGACTGGCACATTACCAGTGAAGTCCAGGCTGTCCCAGGACCCCACACAGGGCAGCATCTTGCAGAGATCAGGCAATACAGGGAGCTTAAGCCCTAGTTTTCTTCCCACTATGCCCTGATCCACCTCTAACTTTGCTGCGTTATCTCATGTGAGTGGGAGGATATGGTCCTGCCTCTTTGTTTTCCCTGATATTCAGCCTGAATTGCCCTTCCCTGTGTTTTCAAGGTGCTGCTCTAAATGATACCTTCAGGGAATGTCCAACCTTCAGAGCTCAGAGCTTGAACTCTGAGCCTGAGCAGAGGTTTGTAGGGAGGGAGGTGACGCTCCTTCTGAATAGGTCCAGTTCTAGTGGTGGTAGTGATGTCCTGAACCAGGCAGTGCTGAACAACTGCTGTGAAAGATTGTGCTGCATATCAGCAGTGCCTTCAGTGTCTGATACAAATATGGGCTGTAATTCCATGGAAAGATGCATTGACCCACAGAGGCACTGCACTCCCAGGCATTTGGCCAGGTTTATTGTAGAGCTGTGCAGCATGCAGCCCGTTGCACAGACAGTTGTTGCATAACATCCATCCCACGCGGAGAAATGTGCGCATGACTTAAAAGCAGGAGGTAGTTTGAGCAATTTTCATCAGAAACAAGGCCAGACACCCTTTTTAACCCAAACTAAAGTGGGAGGGGAATGGGAGATCTGACAGCGTGTCTTTCTGTTCACTAGCTAAGCTTGGAGACACACAGGAGCTGGAAGAGTTCATTGCAGATCTGGACAAAGTGCTAGAGGGTACGTATACAGCCCTGGTCATGACAACCCGAGACTGGCATGAAACAGCCTTCACATCAGTGCAGCTTCTCCAGAGCGGCCTGTACTGTGGCACTGGTGTTCAGTCAGGGCATGTGCCATCCCCTCTGTCTCTGGTGCCTGTCAAGCCCATGTTTGGCCACATTCTGCTCTTCTCCATCCTAGGAACTGGCAGACCACATCCAGCACAGCACAACCCCTGACCTGGGCCTTTGCTGCTTCATCTGGCCCAACGCTGTTCACAGTTGGCGTTCCCCCTCCAGAAGGGCTAGACCCTGTTTTTGCAGCCAAGGTGGAATCCCGGTGCCTTAGTAAACCCCTCCAGTACTGGACCCCATGGAGTTGTCATGGTTGCCTGCCATCAAACTCTTGTCTGGGGAGGAACATTTACTGCTCGAGCATCTTCCTTTCCTTGTACCCTTGTGGCATCGATCCGTGGGGTGGGGAGAGCTGTCAGTACTGCCCTGCTAGAGGTGGCCTGGGTTGTGAAGCCCAGCCTGGCCATGACAGTGAAAAGTTCTGCAGCCTTGTGAGGCTGGATAGTCCCCATAGCTTCACAGCTAGAAACTGAGGCAGAGTGGCCACCGTTCCACGCCAATGGGGCTCTAGCTGATAAGGGGGAGGCAGCGAGAACTTCCTTTCCCCTCACCTCCCCACACAGGCTGTGCATGTCACGATGAGTTGACTCTCAGTATTTCTTTTCCTGTCCCTCCTGAGTGTCCAAAATGAGTTGGCTGGTGGGGAAATGTTGCATCTGTGGGCTCTGACTCATACTGGGAGACACTACAAGCCAGAGTCCAAGGCAGACAGACACCCAATCCAGGTTTCTCTTCCCACACTCACTGCTAGTCACTCTGGGGGTGGTTTTTCACTGTGCTATGCAGCCCCTTGCTGCTCTGCCATGGTCTCACTGTGTGTATCTCCTTCCTTGTCCTGCAGAGATGTGAGCTGTGCCTTTGGCAGAGAGTTTGGAGAGTATTCGCAGCTGGTGATCCTATAGCCTCCCTGATGAACCTCCTGTTTCTGTGCCTCCTTCTTCCCACTGCCTCTGCAGGCAGCAGCACTTCCATGCCACTTGGTCTTACTGTGCACCAGGGAAGAGACTGCCTGGTGCCAACCACGACCTTCTGGCATAGCCTCAAGCACAAATGTGCACTGATCATCTGAGCTGACCAGCCTTTTCCAACCTGCTTTTTCATTTGATTCTTTAACTGGCCCCAAGAGAATGGGGATGCTGTCTGAGTTCCTGAGTACCTCTTTGTGCCAGTCCTTTGGCAGTGTTGGACTTTGATCTATGGCAGCTTACTTTGATATGAGCTTGTCCCACCGCCAGCCAGAGAATATCACCTTCGAGGGGAAGATGGTATGTGTGGTGGTGGGATTTCTTGCTAAGTTGAACCACAAGTACTATTTGGTAAAATGAGACTGAGCTGGATGTTCTGCTTCACTGCTCCAGCTGACTTCTAGGAGCAATGGGAGGCTGAGGGTGCTCTACAGCCACAAAGCAGCTCTGTGCTCAGCACTGTCAGGAGATCTGCTGATGTTTGCTGGCTGGTGACCGCTGGGAATGGTACAGATGGCTCTGCTGAAGCTCACGTAAGCCTCTGCTTCCACGGGTAGAGCAGGACTTGGCCAGCCCTGAGATGTGAATAGCTCTTGGTGAGGGGGCAAAGCTCTGCCCTACAAGGCGGCTGGTCAACTGCTGTGGCCCAATGGACTTGGGAGGTTTCTGCCTCTGATGCCCGCGGGAGAGCCAGGAAGAGCTTGCAGCACTTCACCAGCACCTTGGTCTCCTCTCTTGGTTCAAAGAGCCTGTTCTAATGGTGGTGTTTGTCTGGACCTTTGCTCTGCCTGGATACCCTCAGATAAGGCCCTTGTCGGGGTGCCAAGTGCCTCTGCCCTGACTGTTCCTGTAAATACTGTAAAAATGGCATTGCACTGTGTACAGATGGTGTATATTTCATGAATAGAAGTTTAAGTCTCCGCACTGGTCTGTCTGTTTTGTCTGGCTTGTCCCGTGCATCCCTTTCCGCTCTGGGACTGCTTGGAGCCGTGGGGTGGGCACAGGGGTCGCAGCAGTGCTGGTGGGAGCAGGAGGAGGGCAGTGGGAAGGGATGCCTGTGTTTGGACACCGCCTCTGGTGACTGCCATGCAGGGAGGGATGAGATCTTCTGTGGAAGGGCTTTAGCCCTCATTAAGCAGCCTTCCTGCACCTGAAGAGGAGGGGATAAAAGGAATGCGGCAGAGGGAAGCACCAGAGCCTAGTGACAGCCCTCAGTGCTGATCCTGCTGGGAAAGCAGGGCAGATGGAAGCTACAGCTGGAGTGCTCAGCAGGAGCTCCAGGGAGGGAACAGGGCTGGTACCCAGCAGCTGCAGAAGCTCGGATGTCCCTTTGTGTGAGTCGTGGCTTGAGGACAGCATGGGGAAGCCAGCCAGGGTGTGGGGTGACCGAGGTGGATGTTACCAGGAGCCCCATCTTCCTTTCCAACTGCTACAAGAGGTAGAACACAGGCCCCTTCTTTCTTCAGGAGGCCAAGAATGCCTCCACCCAACTCAATGTGCCCATGGATTCTGTGAAGCCTGGGACACTTCCAGGTGCATTTGGTGTTCTCCTTCTTCCTTACTGGTCCTGCCAATGGGGACAGGTCCCACACCTGCTGGTGGCTCCCAAGAAGGGGCCTAGTGCCCTGTTCTTCAGAGTGGCCTGGAGTGTCTGAGGAGGGCTTCTGGTGTCTACACCTTTGTAATGGCTATATGTATAGGTCATATTGGATTGTGCTCCCAAGGACCTTCTCCTAGGCATGGCTGAACCTCTGCAGAGCACCCAAGGTGGCTGTGGGGAGATAATGTCACCTGAAGCAGCTCAGGGCTTAGATCTTGTGCATTGGGAGACCTGATGCTGTGTGAAGTTTGTTTAGCTACTGTGCTGATTTACACCATGGCTTGTTTGTGCATCAGGCTCAGAGAACCCAGTTTTGGAAGAAACATATGTAGGCCTGATTCTCTTCTTGAAAGCTACCTACTTTACCCTAAAAATACATCCCAAGGAGTATTTATTGACTAAAAAGGCTAGCTAGACCCTTTGCCATATAGGCAGATTAAGGTGGTTTTACTGCTGATGGAAAGACTAAGGTGTCTGTGGGAGGTACCCTGTACAGATGTTGCTCTGGGGACTTCACTTGCTGAAGGATGTGTCCTGAGGATGTTTTGTTGGTTGCTGACACTTGCAACAACCCTAGAAACACAAGCTTGGGAGCGGAGGTTTGCAGCCCTCAGGCTTGTGAAGATTTGGTGGTCATGAGGGGCACTCATGAAGTTCACCTGAAAGAAGTTTCCCCTCCACAGAAACTGCTCTTGAATGTGTGATGAGCCCGAGGAATCATGGGGAAAGCGTGGAGAGATCCCGCTTGCCGCTTGTCTGGTGACGCTCCCCTGCTTTTCCCATGACTTCCTTGGGGAGGTGGACAACGCGCGCCGCTGTTGCAAGCGTTGAGCAGGAAATGAGTCAGCTTCAGGCTCCCTCTCACCACTTCGTTCATGAGATATGGTCTCCTTGAGGATGTTGGTCATCTAATCTGCCACCTTGGGGCCCAAAGTCAGCTGAATGGATACTAATGGATGCTTATGCTGCAACCTTGAGTACTCAGGAAGGCAGACTGCCCAGGCTGGAATAAAATTGTGCCTTTCTACTTCAGGCCCTCCTGGACAAGTGCTGTTCTTGCAAACTATGGAGGTCAGCTGGCATTTCTGAGTGGTTCTAGACAAGCCCTGGGAATTGTAGGCCACAGTGGGGGCAGTTCTTGCCATCGCTCTGCTTGTGTTGCACATATGGGTGCTCATATGCCTCAAAGAGTGGCTGAAAAATGGGGGTGATGATGATGCATCAGGGCTGGGGGAGGTGACGTTCCATGATGCTTGGCTGAGAGGTGGGACAGGGCCAGAGCACCCCACTCTGTGGGAAGACCCATCTAACATCAAAGGACCTAGGGCAGCGAGAGCGGCTGGGACTGTCCGTGTCCTGCATGGGTGGCTGGTGAGTGGGGGGACCCTACTGTCACTTGGGACATTTTTCCCTGGTGAGTCATTGCACAAAAGTTCCACCTTTGCAGTCTAACTCCACGTCTGACATTTCTCCCACCCACAGTTGCTTTCCCTCTCTGGGCATCATAAGCTAAGGTCCAACCACACGTGGGGAGGTTGTTTTTAAAAGCCCCCAGCCCAGCAGCCAGCCGGGACTCTGTCTGAGTTGCTGTGATGAACAACACGGGAACCGCTGCTTCCTGTTGCAGGAACCGCAGCACTTGCCTTCCTAGGAGGCAGTTTGCCAGACCCCGTCCCCACAAGACATCTGAAAATGTTGCTAAGCAGCTACATGTATAAGCACATGCAAACCCCGACACGTGCTGTGGTGATACAACCCTGCGGCAAAAGAACAGGCCCAGGGACATGCGGTGGGGATTGTTTGTTGTGTGCATCACCAGGAGACAGCCTTGGTTTGCACTTGGTTCTATGGGCTGGCCCTTGAGACCTGTGGACCACATCGCTGTTGCCCATGCTGCAAGGCCAAACTGTCCCAAGAACTCTGGGATCCTTCCCAGGGTTTGTGGTCTCTCCAGGGCATGTGACATGCTCAGCAGTGCCTGGTCAGCAAAGGCCAGGCAGAAGGAAGGAAGAGCTGTGGGCCGAAAAAGACAACACAAGCACTAGTGCCACGTGTGGTTCTCAGTATGGTGTTGGTGGCTCACGTTCATGGTGTTGGCCCAGCAGCATAGAAGGCCATCCAGGAGGTGTAATACAGCATGAAAACCCAGCCATAGTCAAGGATTCCATTAATCCTTGTGCAGCTCAACCTCTGCACTCATTCCAAGCCATTCCACATCTGGAAGCTACTGCTCCAAGATGAGCAGCTCTTACCCTGCACCCTGGAGTCTCTATCCCATCTCCTCTGTCGGGATAGGGTATCATGGAGCTAACACCAGCACCAGGAAAACTCGTGATTGTGTCCAGCCTAACCCATGCTCACAGACATCACCACCAGCTGCCACCAGTTTGGGGTGCAGACGTGTCCTCTGTGCTGCTAAGGGCTCTGTGGTCTGACCTTCATGAGATGTTCTGAGACCTACAGGCATGGTCTCTCTCTCAGCTTCTCCACTAGGATGGCAGAGGAGGTTGTCTCCTGGGGACCTTTCTTCAGGGAGTCATTTGGGTGACAAATGGTGAGGAGGCATTGATGGGGGAAGAGAAGGGGACGATGACATCTGCCAGCCCAAAGAAATAGGGTTACCTAAGTACTGGCGAGCCTGGGAGGGCTGTTGCCTTAGAGCCACCTTCCAGTAAGCAGCTTAGAAGAGCAGAGAAGGGCTGAGGCTGAAGAGGCAGCTAGAGGAGAGTCAGCTGTCCCTTTCGCGTGTTTGTGGTGGGGATGCTGCAAAAATAATCAGTGCTAACAAGCACGGCCTGAGATGTGTCACTTCCACCCTCGAGCTAGCCTGGAGGAGACTTGGACGGGGGCCAGTGAGCCCTGGCAGCAGTGAGGCTGAGCTGTGCTTTGTGTGGGGCTCTGCAAAGGGCACCCAGAGCTGCCCTGGGCCTATCAGGATAGGGCTTCATGTTCCATAAGGCCTGAGGCACCAGGAGCAGAGGATGCTGGAGGAGCATGGCATGGTGAGCCTTCGAGCAGACCTGATGGGAGTTGCTTGACCTCCAGTTCGGCCTGGATGTTATGGCACAAACAGGAGGCAACCAGCCCAGCCAGATGGGACTGAAGGCACCATGTCCTGGTCCCAGGATGACCAAAAGTGGTGAGAGACCTCTCCCCTCCAGATCAGTGACAGGATGTGAAGAGGGGCAGGTAGCCTGGTAGAAGGCAAATTGGGTCTCTCAAGGCTCCCAGGGTGCCAATCCCACTCCAGTCCTTCTCATGGTCCTCCGCTCCAGTCCTCCTGCATGGGCTGCAGAGGACAGGACAAGCGGTAGCCCCGTCCTGCTGGAGCCGGCCGGGGAGGAGCCCAGCCCCAGCAGACCTGCGTGCGGAGAAGGCGCGTGGTGCCGGTGCAGGCGCAGGTGCTGCTAGCCCACGTGCTCGCCGTGCCGTGGGGCTGCCGCCTGGTAACTGGCCGCTTGCTTTCTTAGAAGCAAGAGTAGCGTGTGCCGGGCTGCGGGCGGGCGGGAAGTGGCTAACCAGAACCTAGCAGTCGCACAGGCCTCCTACCTGTGCCTTTTTTTCTCCTACGAGCCCAGGTGCAAACTCAGCCTTCAAGATAACGCAGTGTTTATTTGCAAGTAGAGCAGCTGCTACCAAGTTGTTGAGCTGAGGGCATCTGGCTCTGGCAGCAGGGCCAGGACCCAGAGGAGCAGAGGTGTTGGAGTCTTGGACACACCAACAGCTGGGCCGGGGTGCAGGGATGGGGATTGAGCAGAGGTGGCTTGTGACCCCATGTGGGCTGGCTGGAGATGAGCCACGTCCTCCCCGTGCAGCACACAGGGCATCCAGAAACCTCCCTGGCAGTCCTACAGTTAAAATAAGGCCACCTTTCCGGCCCATGTGGAGGAAGGAAGGCGGCACACAGATGTCAGCCTGGAGGCCAGCACAGGGGCATGTGCTCCTTTCAGCAACTCTGATATCTCAAAGACGTTCCCATCTGGAGGTATCTCCTCAGCTTCAGGGCTGCACGCATTCTTCTGACTAGGGGATTTCTGAGCCACACTGTTTTGGAAAGCAGCCATATGCATTTAGGGGAAGTATCTGGCCATTCAGATGCTCTGGGTGACCCAGATGATGTAAGATGCCGTAACTATTTTTAGGAGATAACCTAGCCCTGGGGGATGCTTTCTTTTCTGACAAGCCCTCTGGTGTGGCCTAGGGGGAATCCTCCCATGCTTATGGGATGGGGAGAGGGGCACACACTTTTAGGTGCTGAATTAAAAACCTACTTTCTAGCATGCTTTTTGATTGGAGCTGGAGAGGTGCCAGAGGTCAGGAAGCAGATCTCGTACTTCACACCCATCCCCTT